>CATORM010000174.1:0-5000 GCA_951805265.1 Schizotus pectinicornis
GAGCGTGTTGTGTTGTTGGTGGCCGAACTGGTCCTTCTAAGGGCTTCAGCATCCTGCCAGCAATAAAATTCACTGCGAGACTGCGGCTTTAGCGAGCGCTTTGACGTTAGCGGGTCTTATGCGGTCAACCCAAGTAGACGGTGATGAATCTTGAAAAAGACAAGTCTCCGATCGAACAAACATTCAACAACTCTCCTCTGTCCGAGCGAGAATAAGTATGTAGAAACGAAATAATTTCAATCGAACACCGTGTCGCTTACAAACTAGCGAAGGGTCGAGAGAATGTTTCGAAGTTTTATAAGTCGAACTCTCTACGAATGTAGTGAATATCGACGGGGTGTGCCACTTGGAGCGCCTCTGTGAACAACGTTTCGAACGGCAAATAAACGGAAGACACCCAACGACACGTGGTCAACGGGTCAAGCCGTTTTTAAACGCCGTCAAAAACGGGGTCGCAAAATATGTACGAAGTAAGCGTGGCGTTTCGTTTCCATGCGGATCGAAGACGCACACACGCACACTTTATACGTCCAAGTTTTTTCAGTAGCGTAAACACGACATAATCGTCGTGGTACGATTGAGTGTTCTCTTCGGAGGGCTGCTCTTTCTACACCACGTCGTAAATCGTGTCGCTCGGAGAAAAAAGAACGTGCAAAGTGTTTGTCACAGTAGTCTTTGACGTGTGCAATCACGACGCAGTTCCCTGGTTGATCCTGCCAGTAGTCATATGCTTGTCTCAAAGATTAAGCCATGCATGTCTCAGTACAAGCCAAATTAAGGTGAAACCGCAAAAGGCTCATTAAATCAGTTATGGTTCCTTAGATCGTACCCACTTTACTTGGATAACTGTGGTAATTCTAGAGCTAATACATGCAAACAGAGCTCCGACCGGAGACGGAAGGAGCGCTTTTATTAGATCAAAACCAATCGGTGGCGGCTCGCCGTCATCGTATCACTTGGTGACTCTGAATAACTTTACGCTGATCGCACGGTCTCGCACCGGCGACGCATCTTTCAAATGTCTGCCTTATCAACTGTCGATGGTAGGTTCTGCGCCTACCATGGTTGTAACGGGTAACGGGGAATCAGGGTTCGATTCCGGAGAGGGAGCCTGAGAAACGGCTACCACATCCAAGGAAGGCAGCAGGCGCGCAAATTACCCACTCCCGGCACGGGGAGGTAGTGACGAAAAATAACGATACGGGACTCATCCGAGGCCCCGTAATCGGAATGAGTACACTCTAAACCCTTTAACGAGGATCAATTGGAGGGCAAGTCTGGTGCCAGCAGCCGCGGTAATTCCAGCTCCAATAGCGTATATTAAAGTTGTTGCGGTTAAAAAGCTCGTAGTCGAATCTGTGTCCAGCGCCGCCGGTTCATCGTTCGCGGTGTCAACTGGCGTGCCGCCGGACGTCCTGCCGGTGGGCTTAGCTTGAAAGGGCGGCCCAACTCAATCCCGCCGCGGTGCTCTTCACTGAGTGTCGAGGTGGGCCGGCACGTTTACTTTGAACAAATTAGAGTGCTTAAAGCAGGCTAAAACATTGCCTGAATATGTGTGCATGGAATAATGGAATAGGACCTCGGTTCTATTTTGTTGGTTTTCGGAACCCCGAGGTAATGATTAATAGGAACGGATGGGGGCATTCGTATTGCGACGTTAGAGGTGAAATTCTTGGATCGTCGCAAGACGGACAGAAGCGAAAGCATTTGCCAAAAACGCTTTCATTGATCAAGAACGAAAGTTAGAGGTTCGAAGGCGATCAGATACCGCCCTAGTTCTAACCATAAACGATGCCAGCTAGCGATCCGCCGACGTTCCTCCGATGACTCGGCGGGCAGCTTCCGGGAAACCAAAGCTTTTGGGTTCCGGGGGAAGTATGGTTGCAAAGCTGAAACTTAAAGGAATTGACGGAAGGGCACCACCAGGAGTGGAGCCTGCGGCTTAATTTGACTCAACACGGGAAACCTCACCAGGCCCGGACACCGGAAGGATTGACAGATTGAGAGCTCTTTCTTGATTCGGTGGGTGGTGGTGCATGGCCGTTCTTAGTTGGTGGAGCGATTTGTCTGGTTAATTCCGATAACGAACGAGACTCTAGCCTGCTAAATAGGCGTATTTCGACATCTTAAATGCCCGCCGGTTCCGAGTTCGCTCGGTTTCCGCGCGCGGTTTTTACTGTCGGCGTACAAACAATTCTTCTTAGAGGGACAGGCGGCTTCTAGCCGCACGAGATTGAGCAATAACAGGTCTGTGATGCCCTTAGATGTTCTGGGCCGCACGCGCGCTACACTGAAGGAATCAACGTGTGATCCCTGTCCGAACGGACCGGGTAACCCGTTGAAGCTCCTTCGTGCTAGGGATTGGGGCTTGCAATTGTTCCCCATGAACGAGGAATTCCCAGTAAGCGCGAGTCATAAGCTCGCGTTGATTACGTCCCTGCCCTTTGTACACACCGCCCGTCGCTACTACCGATTGAATGATTTAGTGAGGTCTTCGGATCGGTACGCGGTGGCGTTTCGGCGTCACCGATGTTGCTGAGAAGATGACCAAACTTGATCATTTAGAGGAAGTAAAAGTCGTAACAAGGTTTCCGTAGGTGAACCTGCGGAAGGATCATTACCGTGTTCCTTACACGAATAAAATTGTCGAACGTAAAGCTCTGAACGGAAAGACGACTAGCCTTGCCGTTCGGCAGGAGAGTCGCAGTTTCGTGCACGTGGAATCCGTAGTTGCGTTGTTAAACTGACCGTTCGTTAGAACGGATGTTATAAACATACACACTCGATTCCGTCGTGTACTGACGCCGTTCTTTGCGAACTACCTTCGAATTATTTCGAAGTGACTAAACGAACGGAAAGACCGTTCTAAAAAGGAGAGTATGTAAAACTCTCGGGTACCTGGATCGGTTACCGCTGGTGCTGGAACGCAAAGAAGAGACCGTCTTGTAAAGGACGTTGTTCTCTCTTTCGTCTGGTCATCTTGCGGACCGGTAGAAGGAACGCGGAGCGCCCGTGGTGGCGCCGCTTCCGGAGGTTTTAAATGATATTCGCCCGATTGCCGAAAGGTACTGCCATGGTTAAACGTCCGGGTATCTTTCGCAAAAGTTCTTAAAAGTTGAGTTCTCAGTAGAGCTTTAAGGACGACGAGCGCCTGGCATAAGCATACGCATGCTCCTCCTCAGTTTGCTGTCAGGACGGAATTGCATGCAAGTAGAGTGCCAAATGTCGTCGTCTGTTCGAAAGTAACTCTCTAATGAACCGTGTTGCTCTTTCGTTAGGAGACGTCACGTGGACGATCGATTAGCAAAAGAGAAAGAACACGCCTAAAACAAAACCAGCGAACCCTACCGTATGAAGGATGTAAGTGACATTCTGCCGACTACGGAAGGTGAGCGAACAAAAAAGCCACTCGCTTGTATCTCGTCCACCGGTAAAACGGTGATTGATACATTCTAAAAAGATTACCCTGAACGGTGGATCACTTGGCTCGTGGGTCGATGAAGAACGCAGCTAATTGCGCGTCAACGTGTGAACTGCAGGACACATGAACATCGACATTTTGAACGCACATTGCGGTCCTCGGATACTGTTCCCGGACCACTCCTGGTTGAGGGTCGTGTCAATTTCAAAGACTGCTCGGTCATCTTTTCTATCGACGTGTATGTGCGACGAAAGTACCGTACGACGAAACCGTCGTCGTCGTCGTCGATGACAATACACAGACGTTTAACCACGTGAAATAATACGTGGAGAACGAACGTGTGATGTTGTTGAGAGACACACAGACGGAAAGACGTGGTACGAAACGACGCTACACGAAGAAAGATTAGAAAGACGTCGGAGCGCGTTGGATGTACGACGCGTGTTCCACGTACACTACGACGTTAGTACCTGTGCCTGAATTGGTAGTGGGTCGTCGTCGTTGTCGTGGTCTCGCGACATCTAGAGACGTGATAACGTCCTTTGTTGGAAACGTTTGCTGGCCGTAAGGACCTCTGAAAAGGGGGTCTTCGGTTCGGAGGCGTCGTCGTCGCGTAGAAGCGCTTGTTTCGTTGCGATGCGATCGTCGAGTCCGAGAATCTCTCAGAGACACGAGGACGTCTGATCGTTATTCGGCGTACGAAACTTAAAGGGCAAAAAACGCGTGCGACAAAGACGTCGTACAATACGTAAAACTTTGTTACACGACCTCAAAGCAGGAGAGACTACCCGCTGAATTTAAGCATATTAGTAAGCGGAGGAAAAGAAACTAACTAGGATTCCCTTAGTAGCGGCGAGCGAACAGGGATTAGCCCAGCACCGAATCCCGCGGCCGAAACCGGACGCTGGGAAATGTGGTGTTAGGGAGGGTCCGCAATCCCGAGATTGTGCGGTGCGTCCAAGTCCTTCTTGAACGGGGCCACTACCCACAGAGGGTGCCAGGCCCGTTGGACCGCCGCCGATCGCGGGAGGATCTCTCCTCAGAGTCGGGTTGCTTGAGAGTGCAGCCCTAAGCGGGTGGTAAACTCCATCTAAGGCTAAATATGACCACGAGACCGATAGCGAACAAGTACCGTGAGGGAAAGTTGAAAAGAACTTTGAAGAGAGAGTTCAATAGTACGTGAAACCGTTCAGGGGTAAACCTGAGAAACCCGAAAGATCGAAAGGGGAGATTCAGCGTGTCTCGCCGCAAGTTCCGGACAGCCGAGTGAGGCGGACGTCGCATTACGCTTCGTACGTTCCTCCTGTTCGAACGACTGGCGGCGAAAGCGTGCACTTCTCCCCGAGTAGGACGTCGCGATCCGTTGGGTGTCGGCCTGAGGCCTGCGGTGTAGCCCGTCCGGACACGGTTTATTCCGTTTCGGACGAACCCGCGGTCGCCTGGCCTACAGACCCGACGGTTGTTCTAAGATGGCGCGGGGCCGCTACACAGTTAGCGTCCGACCGACGGCAAGCGCGTTCGTGTAGCGTCGGTGATCGGACCTGGTCCGTTCCTGACACCGAACGACTGTTGGCCGTCG
>CATORM010000174.1:10000-25824 GCA_951805265.1 Schizotus pectinicornis
CCTGACTGGAACTACGGTTGTTCATTATTTATTGCTAATTTTCCTTGTACGGCTTTTAGGAACTACGGTGGTTTCATAATTTTTTGAAATTTTTCTAAGTCCTGACTGGAACTACGGTTGTTCATTATTTATTGCTAATTTTCCTTGTACGGCTTTTAGGAACTACGGTGGTTTCATAATTTTTTGAAATTTTTCTAAGTCCTGACTGGAACTACGGTTGTTCATTATTTATTGCTAATTTTCCTTGTACGGCTTTTAGGAACTACGGTGGTTTCATAATTTTTTGAAATTTTTCTAAGTCCTGACTGGAACTACGGTTGTTCATTATTTATTGCTAATTTTCCTTGTACGGCTTTTAGGAACTACGGTGGTTTCATAATTTTTTGAAATTTTTCTAAGTCCTGACTGGAACTACGGTTGTTCATTATTTATTGCTAATTTTCCTTGTACGGCTTTTAGGAACTACGGTGGTTTCATAATTTTTTGAAATTTTTCTAAGTCCTGACTGGAACTACGGTTGTTCATTATTTATTGCTAATTTTCCTTGTACGGCTTTTAGGAACTACGGTGGTTTCATAATTTTTTGAAATTTTTCTAAGTCCTGACTGGAACTACGGTTGTTCATTATTTATTGCTAATTTTCCTTGTACGGCTTTTAGGAACTACGGTGGTTTCATAATTTTTTGAAATTTTTCTAAGTCCTGACTGGAACTACGGTTGTTCATTATTTATTGCTAATTTTCCTTGTACGGCTTTTAGGAACTACGGTGGTTTCATAATTTTTTGAAATTTTTCTAAGTCCTGACTGGAACTACGGTTGTTCATTATTTATTGCTAATTTTCCTTGTACGGCTTTTAGGAACTACGGTGGTTTCATAATTTTTTGAAATTTTTCTAAGTCCTGACTGGAACTACGGTTGTTCATTATTTATTGCTAATTTTCCTTGTACGGCTTTTAGGAACTACGGTGGTTTCATAATTTTTTGAAATTTTTCTAAGTCCTGACTGGAACTACGGTTGTTCATTATTTATTGCTAATTTTCCTTGTACGGCTTTTAGGAACTACGGTGGTTTCATAATTTTTTGAAATTTTTCTAAGTCCTGACTGGAACTACGGTTGTTCATTATTTATTGCTAATTTTCCTTGTACGGCTTTTAGGAACTACGGTGGTTTCATAATTTTTTGAAATTTTTCTAAGTCCTGACTGGAACTACGGTTGTTCATTATTTATTGCTAATTTTCCTTGTACGGCTTTTAGGAACTACGGTGGTTTCATAATTTTTTGAAATTTTTCTAAGTCCTGACTGGAACTACGGTTGTTCATTATTTATTGCTAATTTTCCTTGTACGGCTTTTAGGAACTACGGTGGTTTCATAATTTTTTGAAATTTTTCTAAGTCCTGACTGGAACTACGGTTGTTCATTATTTATTGCTAATTTTCCTTGTACGGCTTTTAGGAACTACGGTGGTTTCATAATTTTTTGAAATTTTTCTAAGTCCTGACTGGAACTACGGTTGTTCATTATTTATTGCTAATTTTCCTTGTACGGCTTTTAGGAACTACGGTGGTTTCATAATTTTTTGAAATTTTTCTAAGTCCTGACTGGAACTACGGTTGTTCATTATTTATTGCTAATTTTCCTTGTACGGCTTTTAGGAACTACGGTGGTTTCATAATTTTTTGAAATTTTTCTAAGTCCTGACTGGAACTACGGTTGTTCATTATTTATTGCTAATTTTCCTTGTACGGCTTTTAGGAACTACGGTGGTTTCATAATTTTTTGAAATTTTTCTAAGTCCTGACTGGAACTACGGTTGTTCATTATTTATTGCTAATTTTCCTTGTACGGCTTTTAGGAACTACGGTGGTTTCATAATTTTTTGAAATTTTTCTAAGTCCTGACTGGAACTACGGTTGTTCATTATTTATTGCTAATTTTCCTTGTACGGCTTTTAGGAACTACGGTGGTTTCATAATTTTTTGAAATTTTTCTAAGTCCTGACTGGAACTACGGTTGTTCATTATTTATTGCTAATTTTCCTTGTACGGCTTTTAGGAACTACGGTGGTTTCATAATTTTTTGAAATTTTTCTAAGTCCTGACTGGAACTACGGTTGTTCATTATTTATTGCTAATTTTCCTTGTACGGCTTTTAGGAACTACGGTGGTTTCATAATTTTTTGAAATTTTTCTAAGTCCTGACTGGAACTACGGTTGTTCATTATTTATTGCTAATTTTCCTTGTACGGCTTTTAGGAACTACGGTGGTTTCATAATTTTTTGAAATTTTTCTAAGTCCTGACTGGAACTACGGTTGTTCATTATTTATTGCTAATTTTCCTTGTACGGCTTTTAGGAACTACGGTGGTTTCATAATTTTTTGAAATTTTTCTAAGTCCTGACTGGAACTACGGTTGTTCATTATTTATTGCTAATTTTCCTTGTACGGCTTTTAGGAACTACGGTGGTTTCATAATTTTTTGAAATTTTTCTAAGTCCTGACTGGAACTACGGTTGTTCATTATTTATTGCTAATTTTCCTTGTACGGCTTTTAGGAACTACGGTGGTTTCATAATTTTTTGAAATTTTTCTAAGTCCTGACTGGAACTACGGTTGTTCATTATTTATTGCTAATTTTCCTTGTACGGCTTTTAGGAACTACGGTGGTTTCATAATTTTTTGAAATTTTTCTAAGTCCTGACTGGAACTACGGTTGTTCATTATTTATTGCTAATTTTCCTTGTACGGCTTTTAGGAACTACGGTGGTTTCATAATTTTTTGAAATTTTTCTAAGTCCTGACTGGAACTACGGTTGTTCATTATTAGCGCACACGACGACGATCGCACTCTGACAATGCTAGGCGGATCTCTGCAGGCGCTACTGAATCGAGTCTGGCGCCCGGCCAAACAGGACGGCGGACGACCAGCGTGAACAGCGCACCGTTCGATGCAAACTGCACTATATAAGGAGGTGAGTGTCTCGTCAGGCATCGGAACGACGGTGGTTGAATTTTTATTGAAATTTTTCTAAGTCCAGCATTTAATAACCACCGTTCATCAAAAATTGTCGAGCGAAATTATTCTAAGTCCGACAATGCTCGGCGGATCTCTGCAGGCGCTGGCGAAGCGGGTCTGGCGCCCAGCGCACACGACGACGATCGCACTCTGACAATGCTAGGCGGATCTCTGCAGGCGCTACTGAATCGAGTCTGGCGCCCGGCCAAACAGGACGGCGGACGACCAGCGTGAACAGCGCACCGTTCGATGCAAACTGCACTATATAAGGAGGTGAGTGTCTCGTCAGGCATCGGAACGACGGTGGTTGAATTTTTATTGAAATTTTTTTAAGTCCAGCATTTAATAACCACCGTTCATCAAAAATTGTCGAGCGAAATTATTCTAAGTCCGACAATGCTCGGCGGATCTCTGCAGGCGCTACTGAATCGAGTCTGGCGCCCGGCCAAACAGGACGGCGGACGACCAGCGTGAACAGCGCACCGTTCGATGCAAACTGCACTATATAAGGAGGTGAGTGTCTCGTCAGGCATCGGAACGACGGTGGTTGAATTTTTATTGAAATTTTTCTAAGTCCAGCATTTAATAACCACCGTTCATCAAAAATTGTCGAGCGAAATTATTCTAAGTCCGACAATGCTCGGCGGATCTCTGCAGGCGCTGGCGAAGCGGGTCTGGCGCCCAGCGCACACGACGACGATCGCACTCTGACAATGCTAGGCGGATCTCTGCAGGCGCTACTGAATCGAGTCTGGCGCCCGGCCAAACAGGACGGCGGACGACCAGCGTGAACAGCGCACCGTTCGATGCAAACTGCACTATATAAGGAGGTGAGTGTCTCGTCAGGCATCGGAACGACGGTGGTTGAATTTTTATTGAAATTTTTCTAAGTCCAGCATTTAATAACCACCGTTCATCAAAAATTGTCGAGCGAAATTATTCTAAGTCCGACAATGCTCGGCGGATCTCTGCAGGCGCTGGCGAAGCGGGTCTGGCGCCCAGCGCACACGACGACGATCGCACTCTGACAATGCTAGGCGGATCTCTGCAGGCGCTACTGAATCGAGTCTGGCGCCCGGCCAAACAGGACGGCGGACGACCAGCGTGAACAGCGCACCGTTCGATGCAAACTGCACTATATAAGGAGGTGAGTGTCTCGTCAGGCATCGGAACGACGGTGGTTGAATTTTTATTGAAATTTTTCTAAGTCCAGCATTTAATAACCACCGTTCATCAAAAATTGTCGAGCGAAATTATTCTAAGTCCGACAATGCTCGGCGGATCTCTGCAGGCGCTGGCGAAGCGGGTCTGGCGCCCAGCGCACACGACGACGATCGCACTCTGACAATGCTAGGCGGATCTCTGCAGGCGCTACTGAATCGAGTCTGGCGCCCGGCCAAACAGGACGGCGGACGACCAGCGTGAACAGCGCACCGTTCGATGCAAACTGCACTATATAAGGAGGTGAGTGTCTCGTCAGGCATCGGAACGACGGTGGTTGAATTTTATTGAAATTTTTCTAAGTCCAGCATTTAATAACCACCGTTCATCAAAAATTGTCGAGCGAAATTATTCTAAGTCCGACAATGCTCGGCGGATCTCTGCAGGCGCTGGCGAAGCGGGTCTGGCGCCCAGCGCACACAACGACGATCGCACTCTGACAATGCTAGGCGGATCTCTGCAGGCGCTACTGAATCGAGTCTGGCGCCCGGCCAAACAGGACGGCGGACGACCAGCGTGAACAGCGCACCGTTCGATGCAAACTGCACTATATAAGGAGGTGTGTGTCAGTCGTCCTCGACTGGAAATACGGTAGCTTTATATCGGGCAAGTAAAGTGTAGATCAGTACAGGCGAGGCAGACCTACTCTGGCTTTGCTTGACTAGACGTTTTGAATGGTTTGTTTCGGCCGGTTGGGCGCTGTCGACCGGTCGTGGGCTGCGGCGCTCGATGCTAAGTCAAATGCGTGAATAGCGCCCCGTTCGATGCAAACTGCACTATATGAGGAAGGAGTGGTGTTGCAGACAGGCAATCGATGAAATGCAGATTTTGAATGGAATTCTCTCTGTTGAGTTGAACATTTGAGAATTAAAACGGCGTACCTTCCTCACCGAGAAATGATTGCCTGAAAATACGCCGAAATAAATTTGGGAAAGAAGACCAAAGGGGGGACGACGACGAATTAAAAACTCGCTCGAAGTCCCCTGAAATAAATAAAATAAATAACAAATCAGGGAAAGAAGACCAAAGGGGGGACGACGACGAATTAAAAACTCGCTCGAAGTCCCCTGAAATAAATAAAATAAATAACAAATCAGGGAAAGAAGACCAAAAGGGGGACGACGACGACTTAAAAACTCGCTCGAAGTCCCCTGAAATAAATAAAATAAATAACAAATCTGGGAAAGAAGATCCAAAGGGGTGACGACGACGAATTAAAAACTCGCTCGAAGTCCCCTGAAATAAATAAAATAAATAACAAATCAGGGAAAGAAGATCCAAAGGGGGACGACGACGACTTAAAAACTCGCTCAAAGTCCCCTGAAATAAATAAAATAAATAACAAATCTGGGAAAGAAGATCCAAAGGGGGGACGACGACGAATTAAAAACTCGCTCGAAGTCCTCCAAATTTCTTGAACGTACGGTGGATAAGAACACAAGGTAATAGCAGGACCAAAGAGTCTCGTAACGGCTATTATCCGTTCTGGGGTCGAAAGACGTACTTTAATGCAGCAAAAATCGCTTGAAGAAATTCAGTTAATATGTGCATAAAGTCGTCAAGTAAAACCTCCCACGTGGCTCTCAAGACGTCTCGTCGAAAGACAAACGGCGTCAAGTGGTCCTATTGTTGCGCTTCCTCGTAGCGAGAGCTGGGGTAACTTACCGTAAGGTGGGCGAGCTAAGCAACAGGGGTCCCTTCCGCAGAAAATCTTCGCACTTTGTGTGTCTTTTTATCTGTGGTTGAAAAATAAAATAAAATTTTGACGGAACAAAAGTTCATAGTAGTGAGTCTAAAATAGACTGTCGAAATGCAACAGCATAAAAGCAATGAGGTCAACAAAAGAGGGCAGTTGAACCGCAAAGAAAAATAAAGCCAACAAGAGGGCAGTTGAGCAACAAAAAAAAGTCTGAGCAGGCAGACGTTAAATATAAAAACAATGGGAATTGACGGAAAGTCACGTTCTCCGGCTCTAAAGACGTCCCGTTAAATGTCGAAACGTCAAAAGTGGTCCTATTGTTGCGCTTTCTCGAAGCGAGAGCCGGAGTAAATGACTTACAATAATTAGTGAGCTAAGCAACAGGGGTCCCGACCGCAACAGATCGTCGCACTTTCGTGTGTCTGTTTGGCTGCGTTCGATTTACCTGCGTTGTCTTTAGATCTACAGTTACGGACGATTCAAAGGCTTGACACTCCTCCTACAGAGTAAGTTGTCTTACAGCCGCTGTCGAACCGTTTAGTATTTCGAGAGACACCGCATGAAACCAAAATTGGCGTCTATGGAGCGTGTTGTGTTGTTGGTGGCCGAACTGGTCCTTCTAAGGGCTTCAGCATCCTGCCAGCAATAAAATTCACTGCGAGACTGCGGCTTTAGCGAGCGCTTTGACGTTAGCGGGTCTTATGCGGTCAACCCAAGTAGACGGTGATGAATCTTGAAAAAGACAAGTCTCCGATCGAACAAACATTCAACAACTCTCCTCTGTCCGAGCGAGAATAAGTATGTAGAAACGAAATAATTTCAATCGAACACCGTGTCGCTTACAAACTAGCGAAGGGTCGAGAGAATGTTTCGAAGTTTTATAAGTCGAACTCTCTACGAATGTAGTGAATATCGACGGGGTGTGCCACTTGGAGCGCCTCTGTGAACAACGTTTCGAACGGCAAATAAACGGAAGACACCCAACGACACGTGGTCAACGGGTCAAGCCGTTTTTAAACGCCGTCAAAAACGGGGTCGCAAAATATGTACGAAGTAAGCGTGGCGTTTCGTTTCCATGCGGATCGAAGACGCACACACGCACACTTTATACGTCCAAGTTTTTTCAGTAGCGTAAACACGACATAATCGTCGTGGTACGATTGAGTGTTCTCTTCGGAGGGCTGCTCTTTCTACACCACGTCGTAAATCGTGTCGCTCGGAGAAAAAAGAACGTGCAAAGTGTTTGTCACAGTAGTCTTTGACGTGTGCAATCACGACGCAGTTCCCTGGTTGATCCTGCCAGTAGTCATATGCTTGTCTCAAAGATTAAGCCATGCATGTCTCAGTACAAGCCAAATTAAGGTGAAACCGCAAAAGGCTCATTAAATCAGTTATGGTTCCTTAGATCGTACCCACTTTACTTGGATAACTGTGGTAATTCTAGAGCTAATACATGCAAACAGAGCTCCGACCGGAGACGGAAGGAGCGCTTTTATTAGATCAAAACCAATCGGTGGCGGCTCGCCGTCATCGTATCACTTGGTGACTCTGAATAACTTTACGCTGATCGCACGGTCTCGCACCGGCGACGCATCTTTCAAATGTCTGCCTTATCAACTGTCGATGGTAGGTTCTGCGCCTACCATGGTTGTAACGGGTAACGGGGAATCAGGGTTCGATTCCGGAGAGGGAGCCTGAGAAACGGCTACCACATCCAAGGAAGGCAGCAGGCGCGCAAATTACCCACTCCCGGCACGGGGAGGTAGTGACGAAAAATAACGATACGGGACTCATCCGAGGCCCCGTAATCGGAATGAGTACACTCTAAACCCTTTAACGAGGATCAATTGGAGGGCAAGTCTGGTGCCAGCAGCCGCGGTAATTCCAGCTCCAATAGCGTATATTAAAGTTGTTGCGGTTAAAAAGCTCGTAGTCGAATCTGTGTCCAGCGCCGCCGGTTCATCGTTCGCGGTGTCAACTGGCGTGCCGCCGGACGTCCTGCCGGTGGGCTTAGCTTGAAAGGGCGGCCCAACTCAATCCCGCCGCGGTGCTCTTCACTGAGTGTCGAGGTGGGCCGGCACGTTTACTTTGAACAAATTAGAGTGCTTAAAGCAGGCTAAAACATTGCCTGAATATGTGTGCATGGAATAATGGAATAGGACCTCGGTTCTATTTTGTTGGTTTTCGGAACCCCGAGGTAATGATTAATAGGAACGGATGGGGGCATTCGTATTGCGACGTTAGAGGTGAAATTCTTGGATCGTCGCAAGACGGACAGAAGCGAAAGCATTTGCCAAAAACGCTTTCATTGATCAAGAACGAAAGTTAGAGGTTCGAAGGCGATCAGATACCGCCCTAGTTCTAACCATAAACGATGCCAGCTAGCGATCCGCCGACGTTCCTCCGATGACTCGGCGGGCAGCTTCCGGGAAACCAAAGCTTTTGGGTTCCGGGGGAAGTATGGTTGCAAAGCTGAAACTTAAAGGAATTGACGGAAGGGCACCACCAGGAGTGGAGCCTGCGGCTTAATTTGACTCAACACGGGAAACCTCACCAGGCCCGGACACCGGAAGGATTGACAGATTGAGAGCTCTTTCTTGATTCGGTGGGTGGTGGTGCATGGCCGTTCTTAGTTGGTGGAGCGATTTGTCTGGTTAATTCCGATAACGAACGAGACTCTAGCCTGCTAAATAGGCGTATTTCGACATCTTAAATGCCCGCCGGTTCCGAGTTCGCTCGGTTTCCGCGCGCGGTTTTTACTGTCGGCGTACAAACAATTCTTCTTAGAGGGACAGGCGGCTTCTAGCCGCACGAGATTGAGCAATAACAGGTCTGTGATGCCCTTAGATGTTCTGGGCCGCACGCGCGCTACACTGAAGGAATCAACGTGTGATCCCTGTCCGAACGGACCGGGTAACCCGTTGAAGCTCCTTCGTGCTAGGGATTGGGGCTTGCAATTGTTCCCCATGAACGAGGAATTCCCAGTAAGCGCGAGTCATAAGCTCGCGTTGATTACGTCCCTGCCCTTTGTACACACCGCCCGTCGCTACTACCGATTGAATGATTTAGTGAGGTCTTCGGATCGGTACGCGGTGGCGTTTCGGCGTCACCGATGTTGCTGAGAAGATGACCAAACTTGATCATTTAGAGGAAGTAAAAGTCGTAACAAGGTTTCCGTAGGTGAACCTGCGGAAGGATCATTACCGTGTTCCTTACACGAATAAAATTGTCGAACGTAAAGCTCTGAACGGAAAGACGACTAGCCTTGCCGTTCGGCAGGAGAGTCGCAGTTTCGTGCACGTGGAATCCGTAGTTGCGTTGTTAAACTGACCGTTCGTTAGAACGGATGTTATAAACATACACACTCGATTCCGTCGTGTACTGACGCCGTTCTTTGCGAACTACCTTCGAATTATTTCGAAGTGACTAAACGAACGGAAAGACCGTTCTAAAAAGGAGAGTATGTAAAACTCTCGGGTACCTGGATCGGTTACCGCTGGTGCTGGAACGCAAAGAAGAGACCGTCTTGTAAAGGACGTTGTTCTCTCTTTCGTCTGGTCATCTTGCGGACCGGTAGAAGGAACGCGGAGCGCCCGTGGTGGCGCCGCTTCCGGAGGTTTTAAATGATATTCGCCCGATTGCCGAAAGGTACTGCCATGGTTAAACGTCCGGGTATCTTTCGCAAAAGTTCTTAAAAGTTGAGTTCTCAGTAGAGCTTTAAGGACGACGAGCGCCTGGCATAAGCATACGCATGCTCCTCCTCAGTTTGCTGTCAGGACGGAATTGCATGCAAGTAGAGTGCCAAATGTCGTCGTCTGTTCGAAAGTAACTCTCTAATGAACCGTGTTGCTCTTTCGTTAGGAGACGTCACGTGGACGATCGATTAGCAAAAGAGAAAGAACACGCCTAAAACAAAACCAGCGAACCCTACCGTATGAAGGATGTAAGTGACATTCTGCCGACTACGGAAGGTGAGCGAACAAAAAAGCCACTCGCTTGTATCTCGTCCACCGGTAAAACGGTGATTGATACATTCTAAAAAGATTACCCTGAACGGTGGATCACTTGGCTCGTGGGTCGATGAAGAACGCAGCTAATTGCGCGTCAACGTGTGAACTGCAGGACACATGAACATCGACATTTTGAACGCACATTGCGGTCCTCGGATACTGTTCCCGGACCACTCCTGGTTGAGGGTCGTGTCAATTTCAAAGACTGCTCGGTCATCTTTTCTATCGACGTGTATGTGCGACGAAAGTACCGTACGACGAAACCGTCGTCGTCGTCGTCGATGACAATACACAGACGTTTAACCACGTGAAATAATACGTGGAGAACGAACGTGTGATGTTGTTGAGAGACACACAGACGGAAAGACGTGGTACGAAACGACGCTACACGAAGAAAGATTAGAAAGACGTCGGAGCGCGTTGGATGTACGACGCGTGTTCCACGTACACTACGACGTTAGTACCTGTGCCTGAATTGGTAGTGGGTCGTCGTCGTTGTCGTGGTCTCGCGACATCTAGAGACGTGATAACGTCCTTTGTTGGAAACGTTTGCTGGCCGTAAGGACCTCTGAAAAGGGGGTCTTCGGTTCGGAGGCGTCGTCGTCGCGTAGAAGCGCTTGTTTCGTTGCGATGCGATCGTCGAGTCCGAGAATCTCTCAGAGACACGAGGACGTCTGATCGTTATTCGGCGTACGAAACTTAAAGGGCAAAAAACGCGTGCGACAAAGACGTCGTACAATACGTAAAACTTTGTTACACGACCTCAAAGCAGGAGAGACTACCCGCTGAATTTAAGCATATTAGTAAGCGGAGGAAAAGAAACTAACTAGGATTCCCTTAGTAGCGGCGAGCGAACAGGGATTAGCCCAGCACCGAATCCCGCGGCCGAAACCGGACGCTGGGAAATGTGGTGTTAGGGAGGGTCCGCAATCCCGAGATTGTGCGGTGCGTCCAAGTCCTTCTTGAACGGGGCCACTACCCACAGAGGGTGCCAGGCCCGTTGGACCGCCGCCGATCGCGGGAGGATCTCTCCTCAGAGTCGGGTTGCTTGAGAGTGCAGCCCTAAGCGGGTGGTAAACTCCATCTAAGGCTAAATATGACCACGAGACCGATAGCGAACAAGTACCGTGAGGGAAAGTTGAAAAGAACTTTGAAGAGAGAGTTCAATAGTACGTGAAACCGTTCAGGGGTAAACCTGAGAAACCCGAAAGATCGAAAGGGGAGATTCAGCGTGTCTCGCCGCAAGTTCCGGACAGCCGAGTGAGGCGGACGTCGCATTACGCTTCGTACGTTCCTCCTGTTCGAACGACTGGCGGCGAAAGCGTGCACTTCTCCCCGAGTAGGACGTCGCGATCCGTTGGGTGTCGGCCTGAGGCCTGCGGTGTAGCCCGTCCGGACACGGTTTATTCCGTTTCGGACGAACCCGCGGTCGCCTGGCCTACAGACCCGACGGTTGTTCTAAGATGGCGCGGGGCCGCTACACAGTTAGCGTCCGACCGACGGCAAGCGCGTTCGTGTAGCGTCGGTGATCGGACCTGGTCCGTTCCTGACACCGAACGACTGTTGGCCGTCGTGTTCTCGGACAGACCTCGTTGAAACGCCTATCTGCGGCGCCATAGCTTTGGGTACTTTCAGGACCCGTCTTGAAACACGGACCAAGGAGTCTAGCATGTGCGCGAGTCATTGGGACACGTTGCTATGCCTAAAGGCAAAATGAAAGTGAAGGTCCGCCTTGCGCGGACCGAGGGAGGATGGGTGACCGGTCTCGGCCGCCGCCCCGCACTCCCGGGGCGTCTCTTTCTCATCACGAGATGAGGCGCACCAAGAGCGTACACGCTGGTACCCGAAAGATGGTGAACTATGCCTGGTCAGGACGAAGTCAGGGGAAACCCTGATGGAGGTCCGTAGCGATTCTGACGTGCAAATCGATCGTCTGAACTGGGTATAGGGGCGAAAGACTAATCGAACCATCTAGTAGCTGGTTCCCTCCGAAGTTTCCCTCAGGATAGCTGGTGCTCGTTGCGTACGAGTTTCATCCGGTAAAGCGAATGATTAGAGGCATTGGGGTCGAAACGGCCTCAACCTATTCTCAAACTTTAAATGGGTGAGATCTCCGGCTTGCTTGAATGCATGAAGCCGCGAGACTCGAATCAGAGTGCCAAGTGGGCCATTTTTGGTAAGCAGAACTGGCGCTGTGGGATGAACCAAACGCAGAGTTAAAGCGCCTAAATCGACGCTTATGGGATACCATGAAAGGCGTTGGTAACTTAAGACATCAGGACGGTGGCCATGGAAGTCGGAATCCGCTAAGGAGTGTGTAACAACTCACCTGCCGAAGTTACCAGCCCTGAAAATGGATGGCGCTGAAGCGTTGTGCTTATACTCTGCCGTCAGCGGCATGTGCGGTCCGTCTTTCGGGACGGGCCATGAAGCCCTGACGAGTAGGAGGGTCGCGGCGGTGAGCGCAGAAGGACTGGCCGTGGGGCCGTCTGGAGCCACCGTCGGTGCAGATCTTGGTGGTAGTAGCAAATACTCCAGCGAGGACCTGGAGGACTGATGTGGAGAAGGGTTTCGTGTGAACAGCCGTTGCACACGAGTCAGTCGATCCTAAGCCCTAGGCGAAAGCCGATGTCGATTGGTGTAGTTTATTATGTGTATATGTAATATAGCTTGAACACCAGACGGGCGAAAGGGAATCCGGTTCCTATTCCGGAACCCGGCAGCGGAACCGCTTATAAGTCGGGCCCTCGCAAGAGAGTTCGTCGGGGTAACCCAAAATGACCCGGAGACGCCGTCGGGAGATCCGGAAAGAGTTTTCTTTTCTGTATGAGCGTTCGAGTTCCATGGAATCCTCTAGCAGGGAGATATGGTTTGGAACGCGAAGAGCACCGCAGTTGCGGCGGTGTCCGGATCTTCCCCTCGGACCTTGAAAATCCGGGAGAGGGCCACGTGGAGGCGTCGCGCCGGTTCGTACCCATATCCGCAGCAGGTCTCCAAGGTAAAGAGCCTCTAGTCGATAGAATAATGTAGGTAAGGGAAGTCGGCAAATTGGATCCGTAACTTCGGGATAAGGATTGGCTCTGAGGATCGGGGTGTGTCGGGCTTGGCGGGGAAGCGGGTCAGTGTGACGTACCGGGCCTGGGCGAGGTGAAGCGCGGACGCTTTCGGGCGAACCCGCGTCTAAGCCGAGTCCCGGTCCCGGTCTTGACCTCCCGCGGAACCGTTTTGCTTCGAGGATCGGAGTGCGCCTCAATCGGGCGTTCCGATATATCCTCTTCGACCGCCATTCAACGGTCAACTCAGAACTGGCACGGACTTGGGGAATCCGACTGTCTAATTAAAACAAAGCATTGCGATGGCCCCTGCGGGTGTTGACGCAATGTGATTTCTGCCCAGTGCTCTGAATGTCAACGTGAAGAAATTCAAGCAAGCGCGGGTAAACGGCGGGAGTAACTATGACTCTCGAACATTGCACTAAGTCATAGTGGCTGTCCCCTCCTCGTGGGCCCGCTGGTAAGCCGTGTTGTAACGACCGGTGACCAAGTACAGCTGTGCGATTCGATTGGTGACGTTAAGGCGCTTTCCTTGTGTGTGTACCAAGGCTAGTCTTGCGTTTCTGGTTGAATCAAGTGGAGGCTTAAGACCAATATGCCACCACCTACACGGAAGCCTAATACGCCCGTGTCAGTAACGACGGCTAAGGGTGTAAACACTAAAGCAAATGGCGCCGAGTTAAATACCGGTAGCCAACGGCCGTCCATCCCGGCCCCTACTGCGGGGTCGGTCTTTGCTTGTCACTGTGGAAAGTCTTATGCTCTTAAGACTTCGCTGGCAAGGCACCAAAAAGAGTGCGGGACCCGAGACCAGGGTTCCTGCCAGTTCTGTGGCGCAAAGTACGCTACATATGCCGGGGTCCGCCAACATGAAAGGCGGGCCCATCCTGCAGAATACCAGCAGGAATTAGAGGCGCAGATGCCGGCGCCCGAAAGCGAGCTTCTAGCTACCATAGCCAGGATAGAGGCCACAAGTACCACTGGGTACTTTTACAAAGATATGATGGCCGCGACGGGCCTGACTAAGCAACAGGTCCGTACGAAGAGAGAGAAGCCCGAGTATCGCAGATACTTGGAGATAGCGCGAGCGGAAGCGCAGGTTGACCTTAACACACCTGCTCCGCAAGTCACAAAACGTGCAAAAGCCGTTAAGACCGAAACGGTAACAAGTTCCTCTCGGCAGGCTAGAACCGCAAGTACGGTAACGGCACCTGCGACTCGCATAACACGAGCAAACGCCGCCAAGCTCGTCGGCAATGCGAACGCAGAACTGGCCGGGCTGACCATCGAGCCCGAAAGCACACCAGAGCCTCCTGCATCTGAAATTGTGGAGGAAATCATCGAGGACGTTAGACCGTTGAGGAGCGTCAGAGCTACGCGCCTCGCGGCTCGTCGTCCTGCTGTGGGAGTTCTCTCTCGCGGCCCGCGGACTCCTCCAACACCGGAAACCGACGGGCCAATTGCCATTCGGGGAAGACCCAGACCCCTCTCTCCTGTAGTCTTAATAGCCAGCCCAGCTATGACACACCCAGCTCAGGAAGACCATCTGTCTCCGGTGCTGTCAAGTCCCGATAGGGCAAGTGACAGCACAAATCTGCCCCTCTTTACGCAGGCAGAGCAAACGGAGGTTGGGGCTGGAGGTGGCCCGGCTGCCTTTCTGAGGCAGTTGGACGCTTCCAACTCTATACCCCCAAGCATGACTGAGCTGGTCAAAGTAGCGCTAAAAGAGCCAAGCGATCGAGTCTTATATGTGGTAGATCGCTGGCTCGAAACAACTCTAGCGAGTCAAAAGGTGTCAAAGCAGAAACACCGAAGGGGCGGTAATAACAACGCGAACAGACAAGGTCCTGCGCATCACTATGGCCAGCAAAATACTGGCAGTGGGGCGCGAGCCTCGCTTTTCAAAAAGACGCAGGATCTATACAACAAAAACAGGAGAGGATTGGCACAAGGGGTAATTGCTGGCAAGCCCATAGGGGACCGGTCGGAGGGTCCTTCTACGGCCGCGATTGAGGCTTTTTATGGTGGGATTTTCGAGTCCGAGTCGCCGATCGATGATGCTCCTTACGATCGTGTCGGAGGGGAAGAAGGGGTCAATCTCCCGGCTGTAACAGAGCTTGACGTGGCCAAGGCGAAAGCCAAATGGTCGGAGTCCGCTCCCGGTACGGACCGAGTGTCCGTGCCGACGGTCAAGTCCACACCGAACTTAGAGCTGGCGGTGTTGTTCAATATTATATTGAGCAGGAACGTCCAGCCGACACAATGGAGAAAATTAAGAACCACCCTGATCCCCAAAGACGGCGACCTCGGTGAACCTTCCAATTGGCGGCCGATTACCATCGGGTCGGCTGTCCAGCGGCTGCTTCACAGAGTGCTGATCCAACACATTAAAGGGAAAATAAACCTCTCAGAACACCAGAGAGGGTTTGTCGACACGGACGGCACTCTGGGGAACGCCCTCATACTGGACACGTACATAAAATCTCGTACGGACCTAGGCAAGCCATACCATGTCATCTCTTTGGATGTCAGGAAGGCTTTCGACACGGTGTCGCACGGGTCGATTCGGAGGGCTCTTGAGCGCTTCGGTTTCTCCCAGGACCTGTCAAAATACATAATGAGCACCTTTGAGGCTACGACGACCATCCGTTCCGGTACCGACTCGACGAGGCCCTTGGGCATTCGTAGGGGAGTCAGGCAGGGTGACCCAATTAGTCCATTATTATTCAACATAGTAATGGACGAGCTTCTAACTGGTTTGGACTCACACTATTTTGGGGGCACGCTACCCGGCGGGGCGCACTGCGCTGCTATGGCATTC
>CATORM010000175.1:0-20000 GCA_951805265.1 Schizotus pectinicornis
TTATTGCTAATTTTCCTTGTACGGCTTTTAGGAACTACGGTGGTTTCATAATTTTTTGAAATTTTTCTAAGTCCTGACTGGAACTACGGTTGTTCATTATTTATTGCTAATTTTCCTTGTACGGCTTTTAGGAACTACGGTGGTTTCATAATTTTTTGAAATTTTTCTAAGTCCTGACTGGAACTACGGTTGTTCATTATTTATTGCTAATTTTCCTTGTACGGCTTTTAGGAACTACGGTGGTTTCATAATTTTTTGAAATTTTTCTAAGTCCTGACTGGAACTACGGTTGTTCAGTATTTATTGCTAATTTTCCTTGTACGGCTTTTAGGAACTACGGTGGTTTCATAATTTTTTGAAATTTTTCTAAGTCCTGACTGGAACTACGGTTGTTCATTATTTATTGCTAATTTTCCTTGTACGGCTTTTAGGAACTACGGTGGTTTCATAATTTTTTGAAATTTTTCTAAGTCCTGACTGGAACTACGGTTGTTCATTATTTATTGCTAATTTTCCTTGTACGGCTTTTAGGAACTACGGTGGTTTCATAATTTTTTGAAATTTTTCTAAGTCCTGACTGGAACTACGGTTGTTCATTATTTATTGCTAATTTTCCTTGTACGGCTTTTAGGAACTACGGTGGTTTCATAATTTTTTGAAATTTTTCTAAGTCCTGACTGGAACTACGGTTGTTCATTATTTATTGCTAATTTTCCTTGTACGGCTTTTAGGAACTACGGTGGTTTCATAATTTTTTGAAATTTTTCTAAGTCCTGACTGGAACTACGGTTGTTCATTATTTATTGCTAATTTTCCTTGTACGGCTTTTAGGAACTACGGTGGTTTCATAATTTTTTGAAATTTTTCTAAGTCCTGACTGGAACTACGGTTGTTCATTATTTATTGCTAATTTTCCTTGTACGGCTTTTAGGAACTACGGTGGTTTCATAATTTTTTGAAATTTTTCTAAGTCCTGACTGGAACTACGGTTGTTCATTATTTATTGCTAATTTTCCTTGTACGGCTTTTAGGAACTACGGTGGTTTCATAATTTTTTGAAATTTTTCTAAGTCCTGACTGGAACTACGGTTGTTCATTATTTATTGCTAATTTTCCTTGTACGGCTTTTAGGAACTACGGTGGTTTCATAATTTTTTGAAATTTTTCTAAGTCCTGACTGGAACTACGGTTGTTCATTATTTATTGCTAATTTTCCTTGTACGGCTTTTAGGAACTACGGTGGTTTCATAATTTTTTGAAATTTTTCTAAGTCCTGACTGGAACTACGGTTGTTCATTATTTATTGCTAATTTTCCTTGTACGGCTTTTAGGAACTACGGTGGTTTCATAATTTTTTGAAATTTTTCTAAGTCCTGACTGGAACTACGGTTGTTCATTATTTATTGCTAATTTTCCTTGTACGGCTTTTAGGAACTACGGTGGTTTCATAATTTTTTGAAATTTTTCTAAGTCCTGACTGGAACTACGGTTGTTCATTATTTATTGCTAATTTTCCTTGTACGGCTTTTAGGAACTACGGTGGTTTCATAATTTTTTGAAATTTTTCTAAGTCCTGACTGGAACTACGGTTGTTCATTATTTATTGCTAATTTTCCTTGTACGGCTTTTAGGAACTACGGTGGTTTCATAATTTTTTGAAATTTTTCTAAGTCCTGACTGGAACTACGGTTGTTCATTATTTATTGCTAATTTTCCTTGTACGGCTTTTAGGAACTACGGTGGTTTCATAATTTTTTGAAATTTTTCTAAGTCCTGACTGGAACTACGGTTGTTCATTATTTATTGCTAATTTTCCTTGTACGGCTTTTAGGAACTACGGTGGTTTCATAATTTTTTGAAATTTTTCTAAGTCCTGACTGGAACTACGGTTGTTCATTATTTATTGCTAATTTTCCTTGTACGGCTTTTAGGAACTACGGTGGTTTCATAATTTTTTGAAATTTTTCTAAGTCCTGACTGGAACTACGGTTGTTCATTATTTATTGCTAATTTTCCTTGTACGGCTTTTAGGAACTACGGTGGTTTCATAATTTTTTGAAATTTTTCTAAGTCCTGACTGGAACTACGGTTGTTCATTATTTATTGCTAATTTTCCTTGTACGGCTTTTAGGAACTACGGTGGTTTCATAATTTTTTGAAATTTTTCTAAGTCCTGACTGGAACTACGGTTGTTCATTATTTATTGCTAATTTTCCTTGTACGGCTTTTAGGAACTACGGTGGTTTCATAATTTTTTGAAATTTTTCTAAGTCCTGACTGGAACTACGGTTGTTCATTATTTATTGCTAATTTTCCTTGTACGGCTTTTAGGAACTACGGTGGTTTCATAATTTTTTGAAATTTTTCTAAGTCCTGACTGGAACTACGGTTGTTCATTATTAGCGCACACGACGACGATCGCACTCTGACAATGCTAGGCGGATCTCTGCAGGCGCTACTGAATCGAGTCTGGCGCCCGGCCAAACAGGACGGCGGACGACCAGCGTGAACAGCGCACCGTTCGATGCAAACTGCACTATATAAGGAGGTGAGTGTCTCGTCAGGCATCGGAACGACGGTGGTTGAATTTTTATTGAAATTTTTCTAAGTCCAGCATTTAATAACCACCGTTCATCAAAAATTGTCGAGCGAAATTATTCTAAGTCCGACAATGCTCGGCGGATCTCTGCAGGCGCTGGCGAAGCGGGTCTGGCGCCCAGCGCACACGACGACGATCGCACTCTGACAATGCTAGGCGGATCTCTGCAGGCGCTACTGAATCGAGTCTGGCGCCCGGCCAAACAGGACGGCGGACGACCAGCGTGAACAGCGCACCGTTCGATGCAAACTGCACTATATAAGGAGGTGAGTGTCTCGTCAGGCATCGGAACGACGGTGGTTGAATTTTTATTGAAATTTTTCTAAGTCCAGCATTTAATAACCACCGTTCATCAAAAATTGTCGAGCGAAATTATTCTAAGTCCGACAATGCTCGGCGGATCTCTGCAGGCGCTGGCGAAGCGGGTCTGGCGCCCAGCGCACACGACGACGATCGCACTCTGACAATGCTAGGCGGATCTCTGCAGGCGCTACTGAATCGAGTCTGGCGCCCGGCCAAACAGGACGGCGGACGACCAGCGTGAACAGCGCACCGTTCGATGCAAACTGCACTATATAAGGAGGTGAGTGTCTCGTCAGGCATCGGAACGACGGTGGTTGAATTTTTATTGAAATTTTTCTAAGTCCAGCATTTAATAACCACCGTTCATCAAAAATTGTCGAGCGAAATTATTCTAAGTCCGACAATGCTCGGCGGATCTCTGCAGGCGCTACTGAATCGAGTCTGGCGCCCGGCCAAACAGGACGGCGGACGACCAGCGTGAACAGCGCACCGTTCGATGCAAACTGCACTATATAAGGAGGTGAGTGTCTCGTCAGGCATCGGAACGACGGTGGTTGAATTTTTATTGAAATTTTTCTAAGTCCAGCATTTAATAACCACCGTTCATCAAAAATTGTCGAGCGAAATTATTCTAAGTCCGACAATGCTCGGCGGATCTCTGCAGGCGCTGGCGAAGCGGGTCTGGCGCCCAGCGCACACGACGACGATCGCACTCTGACAATGCTAGGCGGATCTCTGCAGGCGCTACTGAATCGAGTCTGGCGCCCGGCCAAACAGGACGGCGGACGACCAGCGTGAACAGCGCACCGTTCGATGCAAACTGCACTATATAAGGAGGTGAGTGTCTCGTCAGGCATCGGAACGACGGTGGTTGAATTTTTATTGAAATTTTTCTAAGTCCAGCATTTAATAACCACCGTTCATCAAAAATTGTCGAGCGAAATTATTCTAAGTCCGACAATGCTCGGCGGATCTCTGCAGGCGCTGGCGAAGCGGGTCTGGCGCCCAGCGCACACGACGACGATCGCACTCTGACAATGCTAGGCGGATCTCTGCAGGCGCTACTGAATCGAGTCTGGCGCCCGGCCAAACAGGACGGCGGACGACCAGCGTGAACAGCGCACCGTTCGATGCAAACTGCACTATATAAGGAGGTGAGTGTCTCGTCAGGCATCGGAACGACGGTGGTTGAATTTTTATTGAAATTTTTCTAAGTCCAGCATTTAATAACCACCGTTCATCAAAAATTGTCGAGCGAAATTATTCTAAGTCCGACAATGCTCGGCGGATCTCTGCAGGCGCTGGCGAAGCGGGTCTGGCGCCCAGCGCACACGACGACGATCGCACTCTGACAATGCTAGGCGGATCTCTGCAGGCGCTACTGAATCGAGTCTGGCGCCCGGCCAAACAGGACGGCGGACGACCAGCGTGAACAGCGCACCGTTCGATGCAAACTGCACTATATAAGGAGGTGAGTGTCTCGTCAGGCATCGGAACGACGGTGGTTGAATTTTTATTGAAATTTTTCTAAGTCCAGCATTTAATAACCACCGTTCATCAAAAATTGTCGAGCGAAATTATTCTAAGTCCGACAATGCTCGGCGGATCTCTGCAGGCGCTGGCGAAGCGGGTCTGGCGCCCAGCGCACACGACGACGATCGCACTCTGACAATGCTAGGCGGATCTCTGCAGGCGCTACTGAATCGAGTCTGGCGCCCGGCCAAACAGGACGGCGGACGACCAGCGTGAACAGCGCACCGTTCGATGCAAACTGCACTATATAAGGAGGTGAGTGTCTCGTCAGGCATCGGAACGACGGTGGTTGAATTTTTATTGAAATTTTTCTAAGTCCAGCATTTAATAACCACCGTTCATCAAAAATTGTCGAGCGAAATTATTCTAAGTCCGACAATGCTCGGCGGATCTCTGCAGGCGCTACTGAATCGAGTCTGGCGCCCGGCCAAACAGGACGGCGGACGACCAGCGTGAACAGCGCACCGTTCGATGCAAACTGCACTATATAAGGAGGTGAGTGTCTCGTCAGGCATCGGAACGACGGTAGTTGAATTTTTATTGAAATTTTTCTAAGTCCAGCATTTAATAACCACCGTTCATCAAAAATTGTCGAGCGAAATTATTCTAAGTCCGACAATGCTCGGCGGATCTCTGCAGGCGCTGGCGAAGCGGGTCTGGCGCCCAGCGCACACGACGACGATCGCACTCTGACAATGCTAGGCGGATCTCTGCAGGCGCTACTGAATCGAGTCTGGCGCCCGGCCAAACAGGACGGCGGACGACCAGCGTGAACAGCGCACCGTTCGATGCAAACTGCACTATATAAGGAGGTGAGTGTCTCGTCAGGCATCGGAACGACGGTGGTTGAATTTTTATTGAAATTTTTCTAAGTCCAGCATTTAATAACCACCGTTCATCAAAAATTGTCGAGCGAAATTATTCTAAGTCCGACAATGCTCGGCGGATCTCTGCAGGCGCTGGCGAAGCGGGTCTGGCGCCCAGCGCACACGACGACGATCGCACTCTGACAATGCTAGGCGGATCTCTGCAGGCGCTACTGAATCGAGTCTGGCGCCCGGCCAAACAGGACGGCGGACGACCAGCGTGAACAGCGCACCGTTCGATGCAAACTGCACTATATAAGGAGGTGAGTGTCTCGTCAGGCATCGGAACGACGGTGGTTGAATTTTTATTGAAATTTTTCTAAGTCCAGCATTTAATAACCACCGTTCATCAAAAATTGTCGAGCGAAATTATTCTAAGTCCGACAATGCTCGGCGGATCTCTGCAGGCGCTGGCGAAGCGGGTCTGGCGCCCAGCGCACACGACGACGATCGCACTCTGACAATGCTAGGCGGATCTCTGCAGGCGCTACTGAATCGAGTCTGGCGCCCGGCCAAACAGGACGGCGGACGACCAGCGTGAACAGCGCACCGTTCGATGCAAACTGCACTATATAAGG
This sequence comes from Schizotus pectinicornis, assembly GCA_951805265.1. Taxonomy (NCBI): domain Eukaryota; kingdom Metazoa; phylum Arthropoda; class Insecta; order Coleoptera; family Pyrochroidae; genus Schizotus; species Schizotus pectinicornis. The sequence continues at coordinate 5,880 of CATORM010000175.1, forward strand.
AGGTGAGTGTCTCGTCAGGCATCGGAACGACGGTGGTTGAATTTTTATTGAAATTTTTCTAAGTCCAGCATTTAATAACCACCGTTCATCAAAAATTGTCGAGCGAAATTATTCTAAGTCCGACAATGCTCGGCGGATCTCTGCAGGCGCTGGCGAAGCGGGTCTGGCGCCCAGCGCACACGACGACGATCGCACTCTGACAATGCTAGGCGGATCTCTGCAGGCGCTACTGAATCGAGTCTGGCGCCCGGCCAAACAGGACGGCGGACGACCAGCGTGAACAGCGCACCGTTCGATGCAAACTGCACTATATAAGGAGGTGAGTGTCTCGTCAGGCATCGGAACGACGGTGGTTGAATTTTTATTGAAATTTTTCTAAGTCCAGCATTTAATAACCACCGTTCATCAAAAATTGTCGAGCGAAATTATTCTAAGTCCGACAATGCTCGGCGGATCTCTGCAGGCGCTGGCGAAGCGGGTCTGGCGCCCAGCGCACACGACGACGATCGCACTCTGACAATGCTAGGCGGATCTCTGCAGGCGCTACTGAATCGAGTCTGGCGCCCGGCCAAACAGGACGGCGGACGACCAGCGTGAACAGCGCACCGTTCGATGCAAACTGCACTATATAAGGAGGTGAGTGTCTCGTCAGGCATCGGAACGACGGTGGTTGAATTTTTATTGAAATTTTTCTAAGTCCAGCATTTAATAACCACCGTTCATCAAAAATTGTCGAGCGAAATTATTCTAAGTCCGACAATGCTCGGCGGATCTCTGCAGGCGCTGGCGAAGCGGGTCTGGCGCCCAGCGCACACGACGACGATCGCACTCTGACAATGCTAGGCGGATCTCTGCAGGCGCTACTGAATCGAGTCTGGCGCCCGGCCAAACAGGACGGCGGACGACCAGCGTGAACAGCGCACCGTTCGATGCAAACTGCACTATATAAGGAGGTGAGTGTCTCGTCAGGCATCGGAACGACGGTGGTTGAATTTTTATTGAAATTTTTCTAAGTCCAGCATTTAATAACCACCGTTCATCAAAAATTGTCGAGCGAAATTATTCTAAGTCCGACAATGCTCGGCGGATCTCTGCAGGCGCTGGCGAAGCGGGTCTGGCGCCCAGCGCACACGACGACGATCGCACTCTGACAATGCTAGGCGGATCTCTGCAGGCGCTACTGAATCGAGTCTGGCGCCCGGCCAAACAGGACGGCGGACGACCAGCGTGAACAGCGCACCGTTCGATGCAAACTGCACTATATAAGGAGGTGAGTGTCTCGTCAGGCATCGGAACGACGGTGGTTGAATTTTTATTGAAATTTTTCTAAGTCCAGCATTTAATAACCACCGTTCATCAAAAATTGTCGAGCGAAATTATTCTAAGTCCGACAATGCTCGGCGGATCTCTGCAGGCGCTGGCGAAGCGGGTCTGGCGCCCAGCGCACACGACGACGATCGCACTCTGACAATGCTAGGCGGATCTCTGCAGGCGCTACTGAATCGAGTCTGGCGCCCGGCCAAACAGGACGGCGGACGACCAGCGTGAACAGCGCACCGTTCGATGCAAACTGCACTATATAAGGAGGTGAGTGTCTCGTCAGGCATCGGAACGACGGTGGTTGAATTTTTATTGAAATTTTTCTAAGTCCAGCATTTAATAACCACCGTTCATCAAAAATTGTCGAGCGAAATTATTCTAAGTCCGACAATGCTCGGCGGATCTCTGCAGGCGCTACTGAATCGAGTCTGGCGCCCGGCCAAACAGGACGGCGGACGACCAGCGTGAACAGCGCACCGTTCGATGCAAACTGCACTATATAAGGAGGTGAGTGTCTCGTCAGGCATCGGAACGACGGTGGTTGAATTTTTATTGAAATTTTTCTAAGTCCAGCATTTAATAACCACCGTTCATCAAAAATTGTCGAGCGAAATTATTCTAAGTCCGACAATGCTCGGCGGATCTCTGCAGGCGCTGGCGAAGCGGGTCTGGCGCCCAGCGCACACGACGACGATCGCACTCTGACAATGCTAGGCGGATCTCTGCAGGCGCTACTGAATCGAGTCTGGCGCCCGGCCAAACAGGACGGCGGACGACCAGCGTGAACAGCGCACCGTTCGATGCAAACTGCACTATATAAGGAGGTGAGTGTCTCGTCAGGCATCGGAACGACGGTGGTTGAATTTTTATTGAAATTTTTCTAAGTCCAGCATTTAATAACCACCGTTCATCAAAAATTGTCGAGCGAAATTATTCTAAGTCCGACAATGCTCGGCGGATCTCTGCAGGCGCTGGCGAAGCGGGTCTGGCGCCCAGCGCACACGACGACGATCGCACTCTGACAATGCTAGGCGGATCTCTGCAGGCGCTACTGAATCGAGTCTGGCGCCCGGCCAAACAGGACGGCGGACGACCAGCGTGAACAGCGCACCGTTCGATGCAAACTGCACTATATAAGGAGGTGAGTGTCTCGTCAGGCATCGGAACGACGGTGGTTGAATTTTTATTGAAATTTTTCTAAGTCCAGCATTTAATAACCACCGTTCATCAAAAATTGTCGAGCGAAATTATTCTAAGTCCGACAATGCTCGGCGGATCTCTGCAGGCGCTGGCGAAGCGGGTCTGGCGCCCAGCGCACACGACGACGATCGCACTCTGACAATGCTAGGCGGATCTCTGCAGGCGCTACTGAATCGAGTCTGGCGCCCGGCCAAACAGGACGGCGGACGACCAGCGTGAACAGCGCACCGTTCGATGCAAACTGCACTATATAAGGAGGTGAGTGTCTCGTCAGGCATCGGAACGACGGTGGTTGAATTTTTATTGAAATTTTTCTAAGTCCAGCATTTAATAACCACCGTTCATCAAAAATTGTCGAGCGAAATTATTCTAAGTCCGACAATGCTCGGCGGATCTCTGCAGGCGCTGGCGAAGCGGGTCTGGCGCCCAGCGCACACGACGACGATCGCACTCTGACAATGCTAGGCGGATCTCTGCAGGCGCTACTGAATCGAGTCTGGCGCCCGGCCAAACAGGACGGCGGACGACCAGCGTGAACAGCGCACCGTTCGATGCAAACTGCACTATATAAGGAGGTGAGTGTCTCGTCAGGCATCGGAACGACGGTGGTTGAATTTTTATTGAAATTTTTCTAAGTCCAGCATTTAATAACCACCGTTCATCAAAAATTGTCGAGCGAAATTATTCTAAGTCCGACAATGCTCGGCGGATCTCTGCAGGCGCTGGCGAAGCGGGTCTGGCGCCCAGCGCACACGACGACGATCGCACTCTGACAATGCTAGGCGGATCTCTGCAGGCGCTACTGAATCGAGTCTGGCGCCCGGCCAAACAGGACGGCGGACGACCAGCGTGAACAGCGCACCGTTCGATGCAAACTGCACTATATAAGGAGGTGAGTGTCTCGTCAGGCATCGGAACGACGGTGGTTGAATTTTATTGAAATTTTTCTAAGTCCAGCATTTAATAACCACCGTTCATCAAAAATTGTCGAGCGAAATTATTCTAAGTCCGACAATGCTCGGCGGATCTCTGCAGGCGCTGGCGAAGCGGGTCTGGCGCCCAGCGCACACAACGACGATCGCACTCTGACAATGCTAGGCGGATCTCTGCAGGCGCTACTGAATCGAGTCTGGCGCCCGGCCAAACAGGACGGCGGACGACCAGCGTGAACAGCGCACCGTTCGATGCAAACTGCACTATATAAGGAGGTGTGTGTCAGTCGTCCTCGACTGGAAATACGGTAGCTTTATATCGGGCAAGTAAAGTGTAGATCAGTACAGGCGAGGCAGACCTACTCTGGCTTTGCTTGACTAGACGTTTTGAATGGTTTGTTTCGGCCGGTTGGGCGCTGTCGACCGGTCGTGGGCTGCGGCGCTCGATGCTAAGTCAAATGCGTGAATAGCGCCCCGTTCGATGCAAACTGCACTATATGAGGAAGGAGTGGTGTTGCAGACAGGCAATCGATGAAATGCAGATTTTGAATGGAATTCTCTCTGTTGAGTTGAACATTTGAGAATTAAAACGGCGTACCTTCCTCACCGAGAAATGATTGCCTGAAAATACGCCGAAATAAATTTGGGAAAGAAGACCAAAGGGGGGACGACGACGAATTAAAAACTCGCTCGAAGTCCCCTGAAATAAATAAAATAAATAACAAATCAGGGAAAGAAGACCAAAGGGGGGACGACGACGAATTAAAAACTCGCTCGAAGTCCCCTGAAATAAATAAAATAAATAACAAATCAGGGAAAGAAGACCAAAAGGGGGACGACGACGACTTAAAAACTCGCTCGAAGTCCCCTGAAATAAATAAAATAAATAACAAATCTGGGAAAGAAGATCCAAAGGGGGGACGACGACGAATTAAAAACTCGCTCGAAGTCCCCTGAAATAAATAAAATAAATAACAAATCAGGGAAAGATCCAAAGGGGGACGACGACGACTTAAAAACTCGCTCAAAGTCCCCTGAAATAAATAAAATAAATAACAAATCTGGGAAAGAAGATCCAAAGGGGGGACGACGACGAATTAAAAACTCGCTCGAAGTCCTCCAAATTTCTTGAACGTACGGTGGATAAGAACACAAGGTAATAGCAGGACCAAAGAGTCTCGTAACGGCTATTATCCGTTCTGGGGTCGAAAGACGTACTTTAATGCAGCAAAAATCGCTTGAAGAAATTCAGTTAATATGTGCATAAAGTCGTCAAGTAAAACCTCCCACGTGGCTCTCAAGACGTCTCGTCGAAAGACAAACGGCGTCAAGTGGTCCTATTGTTGCGCTTCCTCGTAGCGAGAGCTGGGGTAACTTACCGTAAGGTGGGCGAGCTAAGCAACAGGGGTCCCTTCCGCAGAAAATCTTCGCACTTTGTGTGTCTTTTTATCTGTGGTTGAAAAATAAAATAAAATTTTGACGGAACAAAAGTTCATAGTAGTGAGTCTAAAATAGACTGTCGAAATGCAACAGCATAAAAGCAATGAGGTCAACAAAAGAGGGCAGTTGAACCGCAAAGAAAAATAAAGCCAACAAGAGGGCAGTTGAGCAACAAAAAAAAGTCTGAGCAGGCAGACGTTAAATATAAAAACAATGGGAATTGACGGAAAGTCACGTTCTCCGGCTCTAAAGACGTCCCGTTAAATGTCGAAACGTCAAAAGTGGTCCTATTGTTGCGCTTTCTCGAAGCGAGAGCCGGAGTAAATGACTTACAATAATTAGTGAGCTAAGCAACAGGGGTCCCGACCGCAACAGATCGTCGCACTTTCGTGTGTCTGTTTGGCTGCGTTCGATTTACCTGCGTTGTCTTTAGATCTACAGTTACGGACGATTCAAAGGCTTGACACTCCTCCTACAGAGTAAGTTGTCTTACAGCCGCTGTCGAACCGTTTAGTATTTCGAGAGACACCGCATGAAACCAAAATTGGCGTCTATGGAGCGTGTTGTGTTGTTGGTGGCCGAACTGGTCCTTCTAAGGGCTTCAGCATCCTGCCAGCAATAAAATTCACTGCGAGACTGCGGCTTTAGCGAGCGCTTTGACGTTAGCGGGTCTTATGCGGTCAACCCAAGTAGACGGTGATGAATCTTGAAAAAGACAAGTCTCCGATCGAACAAACATTCAACAACTCTCCTCTGTCCGAGCGAGAATAAGTATGTAGAAACGAAATAATTTCAATCGAACACCGTGTCGCTTACAAACTAGCGAAGGGTCGAGAGAATGTTTCGAAGTTTTATAAGTCGAACTCTCTACGAATGTAGTGAATATCGACGGGGTGTGCCACTTGGAGCGCCTCTGTGAACAACGTTTCGAACGGCAAATAAACGGAAGACACCCAACGACACGTGGTCAACGGGTCAAGCCGTTTTTAAACGCCGTCAAAAACGGGGTCGCAAAATATGTACGAAGTAAGCGTGGCGTTTCGTTTCCATGCGGATCGAAGACGCACACACGCACACTTTATACGTCCAAGTTTTTTCAGTAGCGTAAACACGACATAATCGTCGTGGTACGATTGAGTGTTCTCTTCGGAGGGCTGCTCTTTCTACACCACGTCGTAAATCGTGTCGCTCGGAGAAAAAAGAACGTGCAAAGTGTTTGTCACAGTAGTCTTTGACGTGTGCAATCACGACGCAGTTCCCTGGTTGATCCTGCCAGTAGTCATATGCTTGTCTCAAAGATTAAGCCATGCATGTCTCAGTACAAGCCAAATTAAGGTGAAACCGCAAAAGGCTCATTAAATCAGTTATGGTTCCTTAGATCGTACCCACTTTACTTGGATAACTGTGGTAATTCTAGAGCTAATACATGCAAACAGAGCTCCGACCGGAGACGGAAGGAGCGCTTTTATTAGATCAAAACCAATCGGTGGCGGCTCGCCGTCATCGTATCACTTGGTGACTCTGAATAACTTTACGCTGATCGCACGGTCTCGCACCGGCGACGCATCTTTCAAATGTCTGCCTTATCAACTGTCGATGGTAGGTTCTGCGCCTACCATGGTTGTAACGGGTAACGGGGAATCAGGGTTCGATTCCGGAGAGGGAGCCTGAGAAACGGCTACCACATCCAAGGAAGGCAGCAGGCGCGCAAATTACCCACTCCCGGCACGGGGAGGTAGTGACGAAAAATAACGATACGGGACTCATCCGAGGCCCCGTAATCGGAATGAGTACACTCTAAACCCTTTAACGAGGATCAATTGGAGGGCAAGTCTGGTGCCAGCAGCCGCGGTAATTCCAGCTCCAATAGCGTATATTAAAGTTGTTGCGGTTAAAAAGCTCGTAGTCGAATCTGTGTCCAGCGCCGCCGGTTCATCGTTCGCGGTGTCAACTGGCGTGCCGCCGGACGTCCTGCCGGTGGGCTTAGCTTGAAAGGGCGGCCCAACTCAATCCCGCCGCGGTGCTCTTCACTGAGTGTCGAGGTGGGCCGGCACGTTTACTTTGAACAAATTAGAGTGCTTAAAGCAGGCTAAAACATTGCCTGAATATGTGTGCATGGAATAATGGAATAGGACCTCGGTTCTATTTTGTTGGTTTTCGGAACCCCGAGGTAATGATTAATAGGAACGGATGGGGGCATTCGTATTGCGACGTTAGAGGTGAAATTCTTGGATCGTCGCAAGACGGACAGAAGCGAAAGCATTTGCCAAAAACGCTTTCATTGATCAAGAACGAAAGTTAGAGGTTCGAAGGCGATCAGATACCGCCCTAGTTCTAACCATAAACGATGCCAGCTAGCGATCCGCCGACGTTCCTCCGATGACTCGGCGGGCAGCTTCCGGGAAACCAAAGCTTTTGGGTTCCGGGGGAAGTATGGTTGCAAAGCTGAAACTTAAAGGAATTGACGGAAGGGCACCACCAGGAGTGGAGCCTGCGGCTTAATTTGACTCAACACGGGAAACCTCACCAGGCCCGGACACCGGAAGGATTGACAGATTGAGAGCTCTTTCTTGATTCGGTGGGTGGTGGTGCATGGCCGTTCTTAGTTGGTGGAGCGATTTGTCTGGTTAATTCCGATAACGAACGAGACTCTAGCCTGCTAAATAGGCGTATTTCGACATCTTAAATGCCCGCCGGTTCCGAGTTCGCTCGGTTTCCGCGCGCGGTTTTTACTGTCGGCGTACAAACAATTCTTCTTAGAGGGACAGGCGGCTTCTAGCCGCACGAGATTGAGCAATAACAGGTCTGTGATGCCCTTAGATGTTCTGGGCCGCACGCGCGCTACACTGAAGGAATCAACGTGTGATCCCTGTCCGAACGGACCGGGTAACCCGTTGAAGCTCCTTCGTGCTAGGGATTGGGGCTTGCAATTGTTCCCCATGAACGAGGAATTCCCAGTAAGCGCGAGTCATAAGCTCGCGTTGATTACGTCCCTGCCCTTTGTACACACCGCCCGTCGCTACTACCGATTGAATGATTTAGTGAGGTCTTCGGATCGGTACGCGGTGGCGTTTCGGCGTCACCGATGTTGCTGAGAAGATGACCAAACTTGATCATTTAGAGGAAGTAAAAGTCGTAACAAGGTTTCCGTAGGTGAACCTGCGGAAGGATCATTACCGTGTTCCTTACACGAATAAAATTGTCGAACGTAAAGCTCTGAACGGAAAGACGACTAGCCTTGCCGTTCGGCAGGAGAGTCGCAGTTTCGTGCACGTGGAATCCGTAGTTGCGTTGTTAAACTGACCGTTCGTTAGAACGGATGTTATAAACATACACACTCGATTCCGTCGTGTACTGACGCCGTTCTTTGCGAACTACCTTCGAATTATTTCGAAGTGACTAAACGAACGGAAAGACCGTTCTAAAAAGGAGAGTATGTAAAACTCTCTCGTACCTGGATCGGTTACCGCTGGTGCTGGAACGCAAAGAAGAGACCGTCTTGTAAAGGACGTTGTTCTCTCTTTCGTCTGGTCATCTTGCGGACCGGTAGAAGGAACGCGGAGCGCCCGTGGTGGCGCCGCTTCCGGAGGTTTTAAATGATATTCGCCCGATTGCCGAAAGGTACTGCCATGGTTAAACGTCCGGGTATCTTTCGCAAAAGTTCTTAAAAGTTGAGTTCTCAGTAGAGCTTTAAGGACGACGAGCGCCTGGCATAAGCATACGCATGCTCCTCCTCAGTTTGCTGTCAGGACGGAATTGCATGCAAGTAGAGTGCCAAATGTCGTCGTCTGTTCGAAAGTAACTCTCTAATGAACCGTGTTGCTCTTTCGTTAGGAGACGTCACGTGGACGATCGATTAGCAAAAGAGAAAGAACACGCCTAAAACAAAACCAGCGAACCCTACCGTATGAAGGATGTAAGTGACATTCTGCCGACTACGGAAGGTGAGCGAACAAAAAAGCCACTCGCTTGTATCTCGTCCACCGGTAAAACGGTGATTGATACATTCTAAAAAGATTACCCTGAACGGTGGATCACTTGGCTCGTGGGTCGATGAAGAACGCAGCTAATTGCGCGTCAACGTGTGAACTGCAGGACACATGAACATCGACATTTTGAACGCACATTGCGGTCCTCGGATACTGTTCCCGGACCACTCCTGGTTGAGGGTCGTGTCAATTTCAAAGACTGCTCGGTCATCTTTTCTATCGACGTGTATGTGCGACGAAAGTACCGTACGACGAAACCGTCGTCGTCGTCGTCGATGACAATACACAGACGTTTAACCACGTGAAATAATACGTGGAGAACGAACGTGTGATGTTGTTGAGAGACACACAGACGGAAAGACGTGGTACGAAACGACGCTACACGAAGAAAGATTAGAAAGACGTCGGAGCGCGTTGGATGTACGACGCGTGTTCCACGTACACTACGACGTTAGTACCTGTGCCTGAATTGGTAGTGGGTCGTCGTCGTTGTCGTGGTCTCGCGACATCTAGAGACGTGATAACGTCCTTTGTTGGAAACGTTTGCTGGCCGTAAGGACCTCTGAAAAGGGGGTCTTCGGTTCGGAGGCGTCGTCGTCGCGTAGAAGCGCTTGTTTCGTTGCGATGCGATCGTCGAGTCCGAGAATCTCTCAGAGACACGAGGACGTCTGATCGTTATTCGGCGTACGAAACTTAAAGGGCAAAAAACGCGTGCGACAAAGACGTCGTACAATACGTAAAACTTTGTTACACGACCTCAAAGCAGGAGAGACTACCCGCTGAATTTAAGCATATTAGTAAGCGGAGGAAAAGAAACTAACTAGGATTCCCTTAGTAGCGGCGAGCGAACAGGGATTAGCCCAGCACCGAATCCCGCGGCCGAAACCGGACGCTGGGAAATGTGGTGTTAGGGAGGGTCCGCAATCCCGAGATTGTGCGGTGCGTCCAAGTCCTTCTTGAACGGGGCCACTACCCACAGAGGGTGCCAGGCCCGTTGGACCGCCGCCGATCGCGGGAGGATCTCTCCTCAGAGTCGGGTTGCTTGAGAGTGCAGCCCTAAGCGGGTGGTAAACTCCATCTAAGGCTAAATATGACCACGAGACCGATAGCGAACAAGTACCGTGAGGGAAAGTTGAAAAGAACTTTGAAGAGAGAGTTCAATAGTACGTGAAACCGTTCAGGGGTAAACCTGAGAAACCCGAAAGATCGAAAGGGGAGATTCAGCGTGTCTCGCCGCAAGTTCCGGACAGCCGAGTGAGGCGGACGTCGCATTACGCTTCGTACGTTCCTCCTGTTCGAACGACTGGCGGCGAAAGCGTGCACTTCTCCCCGAGTAGGACGTCGCGATCCGTTGGGTGTCGGCCTGAGGCCTGCGGTGTAGCCCGTCCGGACACGGTTTATTCCGTTTCGGACGAACCCGCGGTCGCCTGGCCTACAGACCCGACGGTTGTTCTAAGATGGCGCGGGGCCGCTACACAGTTAGCGTCCGACCGACGGCAAGCGCGTTCGTGTAGCGTCGGTGATCGGACCTGGTCCGTTCCTGACACCGAACGACTGTTGGCCGTCGTGTTCTCGGACAGACCTCGTTGAAACGCCTTTTTGCGGCGCCATAGCTTTGGGTACTTTCAGGACCCGTCTTGAAACACGGACCAAGGAGTCTAGCATGTGCGCGAGTCATTGGGACACGTTGCTATGCCTAAAGGCAAAATGAAAGTGAAGGTCCGCCTTGCGCGGACCGAGGGAGGATGGGTGACCGGTCTCGGCCGCCGCCCCGCACTCCCGGGGCGTCTCTTTCTCATCACGAGATAAGGCGCACCAAGAGCGTACACGCTGGTACCCGAAAGATGGTGAACTATGCCTGGTCAGGACGAAGTCAGGGGAAACCCTGATGGAGGTCCGTAGCGATTCTGACGTGCAAATCGATCGTCTGAACTGGGTATAGGGGCGAAAGACTAATCGAACCATCTAGTAGCTGGTTCCCTCCGAAGTTTCCCTCAGGATAGCTGGTGCTCGTTGCGTACGAGTTTCATCCGGTAAAGCGAATGATTAGAGGCATTGGGGTCGAAACGGCCTCAACCTATTCTCAAACTTTAAATGGGTGAGATCTCCGGCTTGCTTGAATGCATGAAGCCGCGAGACTCGAATCAGAGTGCCAAGTGGGCCATTTTTGGTAAGCAGAACTGGCGCTGTGGGATGAACCAAACGCAGAGTTAAAGCGCCTAAATCGACGCTTATGGGATACCATGAAAGGCGTTGGTAACTTAAGACATCAGGACGGTGGCCATGGAAGTCGGAATCCGCTAAGGAGTGTGTAACAACTCACCTGCCGAAGTTACCAGCCCTGAAAATGGATGGCGCTGAAGCGTTGTGCTTATACTCTGCCGTCAGCGGCATGTGCGGTCCGTCTTTCGGGACGGGCCATGAAGCCCTGACGAGTAGGAGGGTCGCGGCGGTGAGCGCAGAAGGACTGGCCGTGGGGCCGTCTGGAGCCACCGTCGGTGCAGATCTTGGTGGTAGTAGCAAATACTCCAGCGAGGACCTGGAGGACTGATGTGGAGAAGGGTTTCGTGTGAACAGCCGTTGCACACGAGTCAGTCGATCCTAAGCCCTAGGCGAAAGCCGATGTCGATTGGTGTAGTTTATTATGTGTATATGTAATATAGCTTGAACACCAGACGGGCGAAAGGGAATCCGGTTCCTATTCCGGAACCCGGCAGCGGAACCGCTTATAAGTCGGGCCCTCGCAAGAGAGTTCGTCGGGGTAACCCAAAATGACCCGGAGACGCCGTCGGGAGATCCGGAAAGAGTTTTCTTTTCTGTATGAGCGTTCGAGTTCCATGGAATCCTCTAGCAGGGAGATATGGTTTGGAACGCGAAGAGCACCGCAGTTGCGGCGGTGTCCGGATCTTCCCCTCGGACCTTGAAAATCCGGGAGAGGGCCACGTGGAGGCGTCGCGCCGGTTCGTACCCATATCCGCAGCAGGTCTCCAAGGTAAAGAGCCTCTAGTCGATAGAATAATGTAGGTAAGGGAAGTCGGCAAATTGGATCCGTAACTTCGGGATAAGGATTGGCTCTGAGGATCGGGGTGTGTCGGGCTTGGCGGGGAAGCGGGTCAGTGTGACGTACCGGGCCTGGGCGAGGTGAAGCGCGGACGCTTTCGGGCGAACCCGCGTCTAAGCCGAGTCCCGGTCCCGGTCTTGACCTCCCGCGGAACCGTTTTGCTTCGAGGATCGGAGTGCGCCTCAATCGGGCGTTCCGATATATCCTCTTCGACCGCCATTCAACGGTCAACTCAGAACTGGCACGGACTTGGGGAATCCGACTGTCTAATTAAAACAAAGCATTGCGATGGCCCCTGCGGGTGTTGACGCAATGTGATTTCTGCCCAGTGCTCTGAATGTCAACGTGAAGAAATTCAAGCAAGCGCGGGTAAACGGCGGGAGTAACTATGACTCTCGAACATTGCACTAAGTCATAGTGGCTGTCCCCTCCTCGTGGGCCCGCTGGTAAGCCGTGTTGTAACGACCGGTGACCAAGTACAGCTGTGCGATTCGATTGGTAACGTTAAGGCGCTTTCCTTGTGTGTGTACCAAGGCTAGTCTTGCGTTTCTGGTTGAATCAGTGGAGGCTTAAGACCAATATGCCACCACCTACACGGAAGCCTAATACGCCCGTGTCAGTAACGACGGCTAAGGGTGTAAACACTAAAGCAAGTGGCGCCGAGTTAAATACCGGCAGCCAACGGCCGTCCATCCCGGCCCCTACTGCGGGGTCGGTCTTTGCTTGTCACTGTGGCAAGTCTTATGCTCTTAAGACTTCGCTGGCAAGACACCAAAAAGAGTGCGGGACCCGAGACCAGGGTTCCTGCCAGTTCTGTGGCGCAAAGTACGCTACATATGCCGGGGTCCGCCAACATGAAAGGCGGGCCCATCCTGCAGAATACCAGCAGGAATTAGAGGCGCAGATGCCGGCGCCCGAAAGCGAGCTTCTAGCTACCATAGCCAGGGTAGAGGCCACAAGTACCACTGGGTACTTTTACAAAGATATGATGGCCGCGACGGGCCTGACTAAACAACAGGTCCGTACGAAGAGAGAGAAGCCCGAGTATCGCAGATACTTGGAGATAGCGCGAGCGGAAGCGCAGGTTGACCTTAACACGCCTGCTCCGCAAGTCACAAAACGTGCAAACGCCGTTAAGACCGCAACGGCAACAAGTTCCTCTCGGCAGGCTAGAACCGCAAGTACGGTAACGGCACCTGCGACTCGCACAACGCGAGCAAACGCCGCCAAGCTCGTCGGCAATGCGAACGCAGAACTGGCCGGGCTGACCATCGAGCCCGATAGCACACCAGAGCCTCCTGCATCTGAAATTGTGGAGGAAATCATCGAGGACGTTAGACCGTTGAGGAGCGTCAGAGCTACGCGCCTCGCGGCTCGTCGTCCTGCTGTGGGAGTTTTCTCTCGCGGCCCGCGGACTCCTCCAGCACCGGAAACCGACGGGCCAACTGCCAATCGGGGAAGACCCAGACCCCTCTCTCCTGTAGTCCAAATAGCCAGCCCAGCTATGACACACCCAGCTCAGGAAGACCATCTGTCTCCGGTGCTGTCAGTTCCCGACAGGGTAATTGACAGCATAAATCTGCCCCTCTTTACGCAGGCAGAGCAAACGGAGGTTGGGGCTGGAGGTGGCCCGGCTGCCTTCCTGAGGCAGTTGGACGCTTCCAACTCTATACCCCCAAGCATGACTGAGCTGGTTAAAGTAGCGCTAAAAGAGCCAAGCGATCGAGTCTTATATGTGGTAGATCGCTGGCTCGAAACAACTCTAGCGAGTCAAAAGGTGTCAAAGCAGAAACACCGAAGGGGCGGTAATAACAACGCGAACAGACAAGGTCCTGTGCACCACTATGGCCAGCAAAATACTGGCAGTGGGGCGCGAGCCTCGCTTTTCAAAAAGACGCAGGATCTATACAACAAAAACAGGAGAGGATTGGCACAAGGGGTAATTGCTGGCAAGCCCATAGGGGACCGGTCGGAGGGTCCTTCTACGGCCGCGATTGAGGCTTTTTATGGTGGGATTTTCGAGTCCGAGTCGCCGATCGATGATGCTCCTTACGATCGTGTCGGAGGGGAAGAAGGGGTTGATCTCCCGGCTGTGACAGAGCTTGACGTGGCCAAGGCGAAAGCCAAATGGTCGGAGTCCGCTCCCGGTACGGACCGAGTGTCCGTGCCGACGGTCAAG
>CATORM010000175.1:25000-27098 GCA_951805265.1 Schizotus pectinicornis
AATTTTTTGAAATTTTTCTAAGTCCTGACTGGAACTACGGTTGTTCATTATTTATTGCTAATTTTCCTTGTACGGCTTTTAGGAACTACGGTGGTTTCATAATTTTTTGAAATTTTTCTAAGTCCTGACTGGAACTACGGTTGTTCATTATTTATTGCTAATTTTCCTTGTACGGCTTTTAGGAACTACGGTGGTTTCATAATTTTTTGAAATTTTTCTAAGTCCTGACTGGAACTACGGTTGTTCATTATTTATTGCTAATTTTCCTTGTACGGCTTTTAGGAACTACGGTGGTTTCATAATTTTTTGAAATTTTTCTAAGTCCTGACTGGAACTACGGTTGTTCATTATTTATTGCTAATTTTCCTTGTACGGCTTTTAGGAACTACGGTGGTTTCATAATTTTTTGAAATTTTTCTAAGTCCTGACTGGAACTACGGTTGTTCATTATTTATTGCTAATTTTCCTTGTACGGCTTTTAGGAACTACGGTGGTTTCATAATTTTTTGAAATTTTTCTAAGTCCTGACTGGAACTACGGTTGTTCATTATTTATTGCTAATTTTCCTTGTACGGCTTTTAGGAACTACGGTGGTTTCATAATTTTTTGAAATTTTTCTAAGTCCTGACTGGAACTACGGTTGTTCATTATTTATTGCTAATTTTCCTTGTACGGCTTTTAGGAACTACGGTGGTTTCATAATTTTTTGAAATTTTTCTAAGTCCTGACTGGAACTACGGTTGTTCATTATTTATTGCTAATTTTCCTTGTACGGCTTTTAGGAACTACGGTGGTTTCATAATTTTTTGAAATTTTTCTAAGTCCTGACTGGAACTACGGTTGTTCATTATTTATTGCTAATTTTCCTTGTACGGCTTTTAGGAACTACGGTGGTTTCATAATTTTTTGAAATTTTTCTAAGTCCTGACTGGAACTACGGTTGTTCATTATTTATTGCTAATTTTCCTTGTACGGCTTTTAGGAACTACGGTGGTTTCATAATTTTTTGAAATTTTTCTAAGTCCTGACTGGAACTACGGTTGTTCATTATTTATTGCTAATTTTCCTTGTACGGCTTTTAGGAACTACGGTGGTTTCATAATTTTTTGAAATTTTTCTAAGTCCTGACTGGAACTACGGTTGTTCATTATTTATTGCTAATTTTCCTTGTACGGCTTTTAGGAACTACGGTGGTTTCATAATTTTTTGAAATTTTTCTAAGTCCTGACTGGAACTACGGTTGTTCATTATTTATTGCTAATTTTCCTTGTACGGCTTTTAGGAACTACGGTGGTTTCATAATTTTTTGAAATTTTTCTAAGTCCTGACTGGAACTACGGTTGTTCATTATTTATTGCTAATTTTCCTTGTACGGCTTTTAGGAACTACGGTGGTTTCATAATTTTTTGAAATTTTTCTAAGTCCTGACTGGAACTACGGTTGTTCATTATTTATTGCTAATTTTCCTTGTACGGCTTTTAGGAACTACGGTGGTTTCATAATTTTTTGAAATTTTTCTAAGTCCTGACTGGAACTACGGTTGTTCATTATTTATTGCTAATTTTCCTTGTACGGCTTTTAGGAACTACGGTGGTTTCATAATTTTTTGAAATTTTTCTAAGTCCTGACTGGAACTACGGTTGTTCATTATTTATTGCTAATTTTCCTTGTACGGCTTTTAGGAACTACGGTGGTTTCATAATTTTTTGAAATTTTTCTAAGTCCTGACTGGAACTACGGTTGTTCATTATTTATTGCTAATTTTCCTTGTACGGCTTTTAGGAACTACGGTGGTTTCATAATTTTTTGAAATTTTTCTAAGTCCTGACTGGAACTACGGTTGTTCATTATTTATTGCTAATTTTCCTTGTACGGCTTTTAGGAACTACGGTGGTTTCATAATTTTTTGAAATTTTTCTAAGTCCTGACTGGAACTACGGTTGTTCATTATTTATTGCTAATTTTCCTTGTACGGCTTTTAGGAACTACGGTGGTTTCATAATTTTTTGAAATTTTTCTAAGTCCTGACTGGAACTACGGTTGTTCATTATTTATTGCTAATTTTCCTTGTACGGCTTTTAGGAACTACGGTGGTTTC
>CATORM010000176.1:0-5000 GCA_951805265.1 Schizotus pectinicornis
CCGTACAAGGAAAATTAGCAATAAATAATGAACAACCGTAGTTCCAGTCAGGACTTAGAAAAATTTCAAAAAATTATGAAACCACCGTAGTTCCTAAAAGCCGTACAAGGAAAATTAGCAATAAATAATGAACAACCGTAGTTCCAGTCAGGACTTAGAAAAATTTCAAAAAATTATGAAACCACCGTAGTTCCTAAAAGCCGTACAAGGAAAATTAGCAATAAATAATGAACAACCGTAGTTCCAGTCAGGACTTAGAAAAATTTCAAAAAATTATGAAACCACCGTAGTTCCTAAAAGCCGTACAAGGAAAATTAGCAATAAATAATGAACAACCGTAGTTCCAGTCAGGACTTAGAAAAATTTCAAAAAATTATGAAACCACCGTAGTTCCTAAAAGCCGTACAAGGAAAATTAGCAATAAATAATGAACAACCGTAGTTCCAGTCAGGACTTAGAAAAATTTCAAAAAATTATGAAACCACCGTAGTTCCTAAAAGCCGTACAAGGAAAATTAGCAATAAATAATGAACAACCGTAGTTCCAGTCAGGACTTAGAAAAATTTCAAAAAATTATGAAACCACCGTAGTTCCTAAAAGCCGTACAAGGAAAATTAGCAATAAATAATGAACAACCGTAGTTCCAGTCAGGACTTAGAAAAATTTCAAAAAATTATGAAACCACCGTAGTTCCTAAAAGCCGTACAAGGAAAATTAGCAATAAATAATGAACAACCGTAGTTCCAGTCAGGACTTAGAAAAATTTCAAAAAATTATGAAACCACCGTAGTTCCTAAAAGCCGTACAAGGAAAATTAGCAATAAATAATGAACAACCGTAGTTCCAGTCAGGACTTAGAAAAATTTCAAAAAATTATGAAACCACCGTAGTTCCTAAAAGCCGTACAAGGAAAATTAGCAATAAATAATGAACAACCGTAGTTCCAGTCAGGACTTAGAAAAATTTCAAAAAATTATGAAACCACCGTAGTTCCTAAAAGCCGTACAAGGAAAATTAGCAATAAATAATGAACAACCGTAGTTCCAGTCAGGACTTAGAAAAATTTCAAAAAATTATGAAACCACCGTAGTTCCTAAAAGCCGTACAAGGAAAATTAGCAATAAATAATGAACAACCGTAGTTCCAGTCAGGACTTAGAAAAATTTCAAAAAATTATGAAACCACCGTAGTTCCTAAAAGCCGTACAAGGAAAATTAGCAATAAATAATGAACAACCGTAGTTCCAGTCAGGACTTAGAAAAATTTCAAAAAATTATGAAACCACCGTAGTTCCTAAAAGCCGTACAAGGAAAATTAGCAATAAATAATGAACAACCGTAGTTCCAGTCAGGACTTAGAAAAATTTCAAAAAATTATGAAACCACCGTAGTTCCTAAAAGCCGTACAAGGAAAATTAGCAATAAATAATGAACAACCGTAGTTCCAGTCAGGACTTAGAAAAATTTCAAAAAATTATGAAACCACCGTAGTTCCTAAAAGCCGTACAAGGAAAATTAGCAATAAATAATGAACAACCGTAGTTCCAGTCAGGACTTAGAAAAATTTCAAAAAATTATGAAACCACCGTAGTTCCTAAAAGCCGTACAAGGAAAATTAGCAATAAATAATGAACAACCGTAGTTCCAGTCAGGACTTAGAAAAATTTCAAAAAATTATGAAACCACCGTAGTTCCTAAAAGCCGTACAAGGAAAATTAGCAATAAATAATGAACAACCGTAGTTCCAGTCAGGACTTAGAAAAATTTCAAAAAATTATGAAACCACCGTAGTTCCTAAAAGCCGTACAAGGAAAATTAGCAATAAATAATGAACAACCGTAGTTCCAGTCAGGACTTAGAAAAATTTCAAAAAATTATGAAACCACCGTAGTTCCTAAAAGCCGTACAAGGAAAATTAGCAATAAATAATGAACAACCGTAGTTCCAGTCAGGACTTAGAAAAATTTCAAAAAATTATGAAACCACCGTAGTTCCTAAAAGCCGTACAAGGAAAATTAGCAATAAATAATGAACAACCGTAGTTCCAGTCAGGACTTAGAAAAATTTCAAAAAATTATGAAACCACCGTAGTTCCTAAAAGCCGTACAAGGAAAATTAGCAATAAATAATGAACAACCGTAGTTCCAGTCAGGACTTAGAAAAATTTCAAAAAATTATGAAACCACCGTAGTTCCTAAAAGCCGTACAAGGAAAATTAGCAATAAATAATGAACAACCGTAGTTCCAGTCAGGACTTAGAAAAATTTCAAAAAATTATGAAACCACCGTAGTTCCTAAAAGCCGTACAAGGAAAATTAGCAATAAATAATGAACAACCGTAGTTCCAGTCAGGACTTAGAAAAATTTCAAAAAATTATGAAACCACCGTAGTTCCTAAAAGCCGTACAAGGAAAATTAGCAATAAATAATGAACAACCGTAGTTCCAGTCAGGACTTAGAAAAATTTCAAAAAATTATGAAACCACCGTAGTTCCTAAAAGCCGTACAAGGAAAATTAGCAATAAATAATGAACAACCGTAGTTCCAGTCAGGACTTAGAAAAATTTCAAAAAATTATGAAACCACCGTAGTTCCTAAAAGCCGTACAAGGAAAATTAGCAATAAATAATGAACAACCGTAGTTCCAGTCAGGACTTAGAAAAATTTCAAAAAATTATGAAACCACCGTAGTTCCTAAAAGCCGTACAAGGAAAATTAGCAATAAATAATGAACAACCGTAGTTCCAGTCAGGACTTAGAAAAATTTCAAAAAATTATGAAACCACCGTAGTTCCTAAAAGCCGTACAAGGAAAATTAGCAATAAATAATGAACAACCGTAGTTCCAGTCAGGACTTAGAAAAATTTCAAAAAATTATGAAACCACCGTAGTTCCTAAAAGCCGTACAAGGAAAATTAGCAATAAATAATGAACAACCGTAGTTCCAGTCAGGACTTAGAAAAATTTCAAAAAATTATGAAACCACCGTAGTTCCTAAAAGCCGTACAAGGAAAATTAGCAATAAATAATGAACAACCGTAGTTCCAGTCAGGACTTAGAAAAATTTCAAAAAATTATGAAACCACCGTAGTTCCTAAAAGCCGTACAAGGAAAATTAGCAATAAATAATGAACAACCGTAGTTCCAGTCAGGACTTAGAAAAATTTCAAAAAATTATGAAACCACCGTAGTTCCTAAAAGCCGTACAAGGAAAATTAGCAATAAATAATGAACAACCGTAGTTCCAGTCAGGACTTAGAAAAATTTCAAAAAATTATGAAACCACCGTAGTTCCTAAAAGCCGTACAAGGAAAATTAGCAATAAATAATGAACAACCGTAGTTCCAGTCAGGACTTAGAAAAATTTCAAAAAATTATGAAACCACCGTAGTTCCTAAAAGCCGTACAAGGAAAATTAGCAATAAATAATGAACAACCGTAGTTCCAGTCAGGACTTAGAAAAATTTCAAAAAATTATGAAACCACCGTAGTTCCTAAAAGCCGTACAAGGAAAATTAGCAATAAATAATGAACAACCGTAGTTCCAGTCAGGACTTAGAAAAATTTCAAAAAATTATGAAACCACCGTAGTTCCTAAAAGCCGTACAAGGAAAATTAGCAATAAATAATGAACAACCGTAGTTCCAGTCAGGACTTAGAAAAATTTCAAAAAATTATGAAACCACCGTAGTTCCTAAAAGCCGTACAAGGAAAATTAGCAATAAATAATGAACAACCGTAGTTCCAGTCAGGACTTAGAAAAATTTCAAAAAATTATGAAACCACCGTAGTTCCTAAAAGCCGTACAAGGAAAATTAGCAATAAATAATGAACAACCGTAGTTCCAGTCAGGACTTAGAAAAATTTCAAAAAATTATGAAACCACCGTAGTTCCTAAAAGCCGTACAAGGAAAATTAGCAATAAATAATGAACAACCGTAGTTCCAGTCAGGACTTAGAAAAATTTCAAAAAATTATGAAACCACCGTAGTTCCTAAAAGCCGTACAAGGAAAATTAGCAATAAATAATGAACAACCGTAGTTCCAGTCAGGACTTAGAAAAATTTCAAAAAATTATGAAACCACCGTAGTTCCTAAAAGCCGTACAAGGAAAATTAGCAATAAATAATGAACAACCGTAGTTCCAGTCAGGACTTAGAAAAATTTCAAAAAATTATGAAACCACCGTAGTTCCTAAAAGCCGTACAAGGAAAATTAGCAATAAATAATGAACAACCGTAGTTCCAGTCAGGACTTAGAAAAATTTCAAAAAATTATGAAACCACCGTAGTTCCTAAAAGCCGTACAAGGAAAATTAGCAATAAATAATGAACAACCGTAGTTCCAGTCAGGACTTAGAAAAATTTCAAAAAATTATGAAACCACCGTAGTTCCTAAAAGCCGTACAAGGAAAATTAGCAATAAATAATGAACAACCGTAGTTCCAGTCAGGACTTAGAAAAATTTCAAAAAATTATGAAACCACCGTAGTTCCTAAAAGCCGTACAAGGAAAATTAGCAATAAATAATGAACAACCGTAGTTCCAGTCAGGACTTAGAAAAATTTCAAAAAATTATGAAACCACCGTAGTTATTTAGTTCAGTTTGCATCGAACGGGGCGCTGTCCCTGCTGGTTGTCTGTCGTCGTGTCTGGCCGGGGCCAGACTCGATTCGAGACCGCTTGCAGAGATCCGCGGAGCATTGTCGGACTTGGAATAATTTCTATCGACAAATTAATTCAATTTTGACGCAAAGTGATCGGTAGGTAGTAAATTGTGGACTTGAAAAAATTTCAATAAATTCAAAACACCGTAGTTCCTAAAAGCCGTACTTAGAAAAATGACAACCGCAGTTTCGGCGTGGACTTAGAAAAATTTTAATAAATATGAACCACCGTAGTTCTAATTGTTATAGACTGACAGTCCGACCAGGATAAAATAATAAAAAAATAATTAAACTCCCTGTAGAGGTTTTGAAGAAAAAAGGCGAAGTACCCCCTT
>CATORM010000176.1:10000-12451 GCA_951805265.1 Schizotus pectinicornis
AACGAAACAAGCGCTTCTACGCGACGACGACGCCTCCGAACCGAAGACCCCCTTTTCAGAGGTCCTTACGGCCAGCAAACGTTTCCAACAAAGGACGTTATCACGTCTCTAGATGTCGCGAGACCACGACAACGACGACGACCCACTACCAATTCAGGCACAGGTACTAACGTCGTAGTGTACGTGGAACACGCGTCGTACATCCAACGCGCTCCGACGTCTTTCTAATCTTTCTTCGTGTAGCGTCGTTTCGTACCACGTCTTTCCGTCTGTGTGTCTCTCAACAACATCACACGTTCGTTCTCCACGTATTATTTCACGTGGTTAAACGTCTGTGTATTGTCATCGACGACGACGACGACGGTTTCGTCGTACGGTACTTTCGTCGCACATACACGTCGATAGAAAAGATGACCGAGCAGTCTTTGAAATTGACACGACCCTCAACCAGGAGTGGTCCGGGAACAGTATCCGAGGACCGCAATGTGCGTTCAAAATGTCGATGTTCATGTGTCCTGCAGTTCACACGGTGACGCGCAATTAGCTGCGTTCTTCATCGACCCACGAGCCAAGTGATCCACCGTTCAGGGTAATCTTTTTAGAATGTATCAATCACCGTTTTACCGGTGGACGAGATACAAGCGAGTGGCTTTTTTGTTCGCTCACCTTCCGTAGTCGGCAGAATGTCACTTACATCCTTCATACGGTAGGGTTCGCTGGTTTTGTTTTAGGCGTGTTCTTTCTCTTTTGCTAATCGATCGTCCACGTGACGTCTCCTAACGAAAGAGCAACACGGTTCATTAGAGAGTTACTTTCGAACAGACGACGACATTTGGCACTCTACTTGCATGCAATTCCGTCCTGACAGCAAACTGAGGAGGAGCATGCGTATGCTTATGCCAGGCGCTCGTCGTCCTTAAAGCTCTACTGAGAACTCAACTTTTAAGAACTTTTGCGAAAGATACCCGGACGTTTAACCATGGCAGTACCTTTCGGCAATCGGGCGAATATCATTTAAAACCTCCGGAAGCGGCGCCACCACGGGCGCTCCGCGTTCCTTCTACCGGTCCGCAAGATGACCAGACGAAAGAGAGAACAACGTCCTTTACAAGACGGTCTCTTCTTTGCGTTCCAGCACCAGCGGTAACCGATCCAGGTACCCGAGAGTTTTACATACTCTCCTTTTTAGAACGGTCTTTCCGTTCGTTTAGTCACTTCGAAATAATTCGAAGGTAGTTCGCAAAGAACGGCGTCAGTACACGACGGAATCGAGTGTGTATGTTTATAACATCCGTTCTAACGAACGGTCAGTTTAACAACGCAACTACGGATTCCACGTGCACGAAACTGCGACTCTCCTGCCGAACGGCAAGGCTAGTCGTCTTTCCGTTCAGAGCTTTACGTTCGACAATTTTATTCGTGTAAGGAACACGGTAATGATCCTTCCGCAGGTTCACCTACGGAAACCTTGTTACGACTTTTACTTCCTCTAAATGATCAAGTTTGGTCATCTTCTCAGCAACATCGGTGACGCCGAAACGCCACCGCGTACCGATCCGAAGACCTCACTAAATCATTCAATCGGTAGTAGCGACGGGCGGTGTGTACAAAGGGCAGGGACGTAATCAACGCGAGCTTATGACTCGCGCTTACTGGGAATTCCTCGTTCATGGGGAACAATTGCAAGCCCCAATCCCTAGCACGAAGGAGCTTCAACGGGTTACCCGGTCCGTTCGGACAGGGATCACACGTTGATTCCTTCAGTGTAGCGCGCGTGCGGCCCAGAACATCTAAGGGCATCACAGACCTGTTATTGCTCAATCTCGTGCGGCTAGAAGCCGCCTGTCCCTCTAAGAAGAATTGTTTGTACGCCGACAGTAAAAACCGCGCGCGGAAACCGAGCGAACTCGGAACCGGCGGGCATTTAAGATGTCGAAATACGCCTATTTAGCAGGCTAGAGTCTCGTTCGTTATCGGAATTAACCAGACAAATCGCTCCACCAACTAAGAACGGCCATGCACCACCACCCACCGAATCAAGAAAGAGCTCTCAATCTGTCAATCCTTCCGGTGTCCGGGCCTGGTGAGGTTTCCCGTGTTGAGTCAAATTAAGCCGCAGGCTCCACTCCTGGTGGTGCCCTTCCGTCAATTCCTTTAAGTTTCAGCTTTGCAACCATACTTCCCCCGGAACCCAAAAGCTTTGGTTTCCCGGAAGCTGCCCGCCGAGTCATCGGAGGAACGTCGGCGGATCGCTAGCTGGCATCGTTTATGGTTAGAACTAGGGCGGTATCTGATCGCCTTCGAACCTCTAACTTTCGTTCTTGATCAATGAAAGCGTTTTTGGCAAATGCTTTCGCTTCTGTCCGTCTTGCGACGATCCAAGAATTTCACCTCTAACGTCGCAATACGAATGCCCCCATCCGTTCCTATTAATCATTACCTCGGGGTTCC